>OX451737.1:486695249-486925249 GCA_948472305.1 Vicia faba
TTCAAGATTCTCTTCACTTGGTTGATATGACTGACTTTGGGATCAGCTTGGTATCTTGCACAAACTCCAACTACAAAAGCAATGTTAGGTCTGCTGGCTATTAAGTACATCAAACTTCCTATCATGCTTCTGTACAGGCTTTGGTCCACCTTAACCCCACTTGAATCTTTGGATAGCTTTAAATGAGTAGGAGCAGGAGTCCTTTTGTGACTTGCATTCTCCATACCAAACTTCTTGACAATGTTCCTTTGCATACTTGCTTTGAGATAGAAACATTGAGTCTTCCATCTGTGAGACTTGCAGTCCAAGAAAGTAGGTCAATTCTCCCATGAGGCTCATTTCGAATTCAGCCTGCATTTGGTCAGCAAAATGTTTAACCATTCTATCTGACATTCCCCCAAACACTATGTCATCAACATATATTTGAGCTACCATTAATTTTCCTCTTCATTTTTGACAAAGAGGGTTTTATCCAAGCCTCCTTTTCTGTATCCTTTGTCTGAGAGAAATTTTGTTAACCTGTCATACCATGCTCTAGGAGCTTGTTTCAGGCCATATAAAGCTTTCCTCAATTTGTAGACATGATCAGGGTGGTTTGGATCCACAAAACCTTTAGGCTGTTCCACATAAACTTCCTCATTTAAGTACCCATTTAGGAAGGCACTTTTTACATCCATTTGAAATAACTTGAACTTCAGGAGACAAGCAATTCCCAATAGGAGTCTGATAGATTCCAGTCTGGCTACAGGGGCAAAGGTCTCATCAAAATCAACCCCTTCAAATTGAGTGTATCCTTGGGCAACAAGTCTTGCCTTATTCCTGGTGACAACTCCTTCAGCATCTGATTTGTTCTTGTATATCCATTTTGTGCCAATGATGTTTGTTCCCTCTGGTCTAGGAACTAACTCCTAAACTTCATGTTGCTTAAATTGGTTCAATTCATCTTGCATTGCACCAATCCAGTATTCATCAGTTAAAGCCTCCTTAACATTTCTTGGTTCAATTTTAGACACGAAGCAAGAGTTTGAGATGATTTCTCTAGATCTTGTAATGACTCCACTGTTAGGATCTCCTATGATGAGTTCATTAGGATGATCTTTCTGAATTCTGATGGAAGGGATTTTGCTAGCTTCCTTGGATTCAGAGTCTGCTGTAGTGGTGTTAGGTAGGTAATTCTGTTGAGTTGGAGTCTCAAAGAATGTCTCAACATTACAAGGGACATCTATTTCCTCATGATAATCATCAACTATGACATTTATAGATTCCATCGTGACTTTGGTCCTGGAATTGAATACCCTATAAGCTCTGATGTTGGTGGAGTATCCTAGAAATATTCCTTCATCACTTTTAGGGTCCAGCTTTCTCCTTTGTTCACGATCTGCCAGAATATAGCATTTGCTACCAAATATATGGAAGTACTTCACAGTTGGATTTCTACCTTTCCAGAGTTCATAAATGGTGGATGAGGTTCCCTTTCTCAAAGTGACTATGTTATGGACATAACAGGTTGTATTCATAGCTTCAGCCCAAAAATGAATAGGAAGTCTTTTGGCATGTATCATTGCTCTGGCAGATTCCTGTATGGTTCTATTTTTCCTTTCTACAACTCCATTTTGTTGAGGAGTTATAGGAGAAGAGAATTCATGACTAATTCCTTCTGAGGAACAGAAACTCATTAAACTTACTGTTTTCAAATTCCTTGCCATGATCACTTCTGATTCTGACAATACACCCTTCTTTTTCTCTTTGAATTCTTTTGCACAGTTCTTTAAAAACTTCAAATACATCAGATTTTTCCTAATGAAGTTAATCCAGGTGAATCTGGAAAAATCATCCACAACAACATATGCATATCTTTTTCCACCAAGACTTTCCACCTGCATTGGTCCCATCAGATCCATATGTAGAAGTTCTAGAACCTTAGAGGTGGTCAGATGTCTTGACTTTGGATGTGGCATCCTAGTCTACTTACCAACCTTACATTCACCACAAACTCTTCCTTCACCAATTTGCAGTCTTGGAATCCCTCTGACTGCCTCCATGAATATAATCCTTTTCATTCCTCTTAGATGAAGATGGCCAAGTTTTTGGTGCCACAGTTTCACCTCTTTTTCTTCTTTGGCAATAGAACACACAGTGGAGTAATTAGTGTTCTCAGGCTCCCACAAGTAACAGTTGTCTTTAGATCTGACTCCTTTCATTATAACTTCTTGTTTCTCATTAGTTACAAGACATTCAGATTTTGAGAAGTTGACCTTGAATCCTAGATTGCATAATTGACTGATACTAATGAGATTACCAGTCAGGCCTTTTACCAATAATACTTCATTTAGATTTGGAACTCCAGGGCAGTCCAAGTTACCAACTCCTTTGATTTCTCCTCTAGCACCATCTCCGAAGGTCACAAACTAGTGGTGTAAGGTTTAACATTATTGAGAAGGTTCTTGATTCCAGTCATGTGCTTAGAACACCCACTGTCAAAGTACCAGTCTTCCTTTGCAGAGACTCTAAGAGAAGTGTGGGCTATCAGGGCAGTAGCCTTTTTCTTCCACTGTGGAGTATGTGGTACCTTGTTAGACTTAGGTTTGACACCTGGGTTCTGATTAGGGTATCCATACAATCTGAAGCAGAATGGCTTTATGTGACCAAACCTCCCACAATGATGACATCTCCATCTTTGGTACTTTTTCTTCATATTTCTCTGTTCCCGATGTTGAGTGCTATGTTGTGACATCTGCTTTGACATTTGTTTATCAGGCCTGATCTTCTTGTCTGCACCAGATTTCTTTGCTGCCACAAATCCTAGACCAGACTTGTTTCCCACATTTTGTCCAACCTGAAGGATTTCTTCCAATTTGTCAGTTCCATTTGTCAGCATCTTGACAGATTTGGTCATCTGATTCAGTTTTGAGTTCAGCATTTGAACTTCCCCTTCTAGATGACTTATAGTTTCAATGTCTGCCCTTTTTTCAGCCTCCAACTTTATTATGAGTTTTGTTTGTCTCTCATTTTGCAGACAGACTTCAGCACTTCTGATACATAATTTCTTGTAGGTATCAGCCAGTTCTTCAAATGTCACTTCCTCATCACTAGTGTCACTTTCAGAGGTACAAACACCAGTTAGTGCAGTAACTAGTTTGGCAGATTCTTCTTCAGAATTACTTTCTGAATCACAGTCAGACCAGGTAACAGACATTCCTTTCTTTTGTTTCTTAAGAAAGGTAGGACATTCAGCTCGAATGTGCCCATATCCTTCACATCCATGGCATTGAATTCCTCTGCTTTGATTTCCCTTCTCTTCAGACTTTGGTCTTCTGCTGGAGTCATAAGATCTGTTAATGTCAGAAGGGATGTTCTTAACATTTGACCTTGACTTTGGATCCATTCTCTTGATGAGTTTGTTGAATTGTCTTCCAAGCATGGCTATAGCTTCTGAAATATTTTCTTCTTCATCCTCCTTGTTTTCATCTTCAGTGTTGGATACAAGTGCTATGCTCTTGTTTTTCTTATCAACATTGTCACTGATCCCCATCTCAAAAGTCTGAAGAGACCCAATGAGTTCATCCACCTTCAACTTGCTGATATCCTGGGCTTCCTCTATAGCAGTTACCTTCATTGCAAATCTTTTAGGCAAGGATCTGAGAATCTTTCTCACCAGTTTTTCTTATGACATCTTTTCTCCCAATGCTCCTGAGGTGTTGGCAATCTCCAAGATGTTCATGTGAAACTCATGAATGGTTTCATCTTCCATCATCCTTAGGTTCTCAAACTTGGTAGTCAGCATCTGAAGCCTTGACATTTTTACTTTGGATGTGCCCTCATGGGTAGTTTTGAGAGTGTCCCACACTTCCTTGGCCAGTTCACATTGATGTACTAGTCTGAATATGTTTCTATCAATTCCATTGAACAAGGCATTTAAAGCTTTGGAATTACCCAGGGCTAACTCATCTTCTTCTTTGCTCCATTCTTCCTCAGGCTTCAGACTGATTGTCCCATCTTTCTCAGTTATGGTGGGATGGTTCCATCCTTTGTCAGCAGCTCTCCAAGCCTTTTTGTCCAGTGATTTTAAGAAGGCAATCATATGAGGTTTCCAGTAGTCATAATTTGATCCATCCAGAATGGGTGGTCTGTTTCCAAAAACTCCTTCTTTGTCCATAGTGCCAGAAAGTGATATCCCTAGATCTCACCCAGTAAGACAGGCAGGGTGCCTGCTCTGATGCCAATTGAAATTCTGGCAGCAGATACTCAATGTCACAGTGAATGTTATGACACCGTATCTGACTTTCTATAAGACAGTAAATAAAAGAAACAGTAAAGAATACAGTCAATTGTTTACCCAGTTCAGTGTGAAACAACACCTACTCTGGGGGCTACCAAGCCAGGGAGGAAATCCACTATAAGAGATATTAATTCAGGAATAAACCAACCAGTTTATCTCCTTCACTTAAGACCTACCCAATGCAACTTCAATCTAAGTTCAACTTAAACCTGAGTTCCTACTCACTCCCCCTCAATCACAGCAGTGATACTAAACAATTGACTAATGAAGACACTCTTCAGAACATACACTTGATTATGCTTCACAGCTTTTAATCAAGTAACACAAACACTCGTGCTTCAAAGCTTTGAGTGATACATAAACCTAACTTGACCTTGCTTCAAAGCTTTAGTCAAGAAACACAAACACTCTTGCTTCAAAGCTTTGAGTGATACACAACCCTTACAATCAAAACCTATTCCAAGTCACTTATCACAATGATACTTGCTTGGATTACATTAGTTAAAACTATACAGCCCCAAGGTGTTCTTCTGTCTAAGAGTTAATTTCCAATCAGCTTTCCTGTTGAATATATATGCAGTTGTTTCTTCAGTTAGGGCTTCCACGAAAAGCTAGGGTTAATTAGGGTTAACCTCAAGACTTGGTCACAAGACTTTATCAACCAGACTAGGGTTGAGCTCAGTTAACCTAAAGTCCACGTGAGATTCTGTTCTGGAATGTATGAACCAAATTCCTGAAAAATCTCAGAATTAACCAAACTGCATAACTGTTAGATCAGTACAGGATGTCTTAACATCTGTTATGACAATAGAAATCCTGTTTACTGATTTTGGTAGAAGGTAATAATTGTGATCATTGCAAAATGCTCAGATACACACTCATAAATAGCAGCTTCTGTATGCCATTCTTTTTCTGCATAAAGTACCTAATAATCCAGAATGTTATGACATCAGTCATGACATTCACACACCTGGTTTTACCAAAAATACATACCAATAACTAAACACTTACAAATCCAATAAAGAATCTTCGATGTAAGTGTACTTGTATAATGAAAATAATTGGTTCAGGTGAGAAATCCTAGAATTTTACTAGGATTATCTAGTATGGTAAACTCGAGCATATATAGATGCTCGTATATGCGTATATTCGTACTCCTAATTGGAGAGTCACGATGAGATAAGTCTTGAAAGAGACAATGTGAATATATGTGCGAAAGAATGGCTAGCGGTATGCCTAGCCCGTAAATGTAGTCCATAACCGAAGAGACTAGTTCAAATCATTGATTCCATAAGGGTTAGGACTTGTAGTGTTGTGATAGTTCTGAATAACCCATTTTCCCATTTGTCGAGCGGACTTATGTTTTAGTTAGGACTTCACTGAGATAGATGTATCTCACTTCTTGTTCAATATTTCATATGAGCGGGTAAAGGAAAATGGAAGATGCTCTAAAGAAGTTGAAGATTGTATTATCTATTTAGAGTTTTTGGTTGTGTACTTTTGCGTTTAGTATTTTGTATTATAATTATCATTATGTATGTACTATGTTATAGACCTTGTTCCATTCATGTATGGATGACATCTAGATGTTATATGATGTACTAATACCATGTTCTAACATTTCGAATATTATGATTATAAACACATTTTATTCTGGGTGTAACATGAACCATCTCGATAAAAAATATAGACCGAGAGAAACAAAGATAATCACGATGTTTACATTTTGGGGATATTGTCCAATGAACTAGGCTTTTCTTTTCGGAAATTCTCTTTCCACTCTTATGGGTGCTCCCGCACCACCGTGAAAAGTCCATAATATCCCTAGCATTCGTAGATGCATCTCCGAACGCACCTATTTTCACCATTTCTCATACCAAACTGAAGACATGCCTCTTTGACGTTCAAAATAATCTGGAAATGCATCTCCATAATGTCCAAAGAAACACATTTGAGCTCTCTTTTTCCCAACTAGTGAAGCATATCTTCATTGCATTCAAACATCACTTAAGCTCTTTCTCCTCCTATCCATTATCTCATAACATCGAAACATCTCTTTCTCATCAATTAATCCTATTTTGGTAAGTTTTTCAAATTTTCTTTTCTTTTTATGTTTTGATTTGTAGTTAGTTTTTTAGGATACATTAGTTGTTTTAGGCACTTTATGTAGTAGCGTAAACGAATTAGGTACGTTATAATAACATGCAATGAGTGTTTTTTGCAACTATTAGGGTAGAAAATGTGTTGTTATGGGAGACCGTTGAAGGTTTATCCGGAGATGCATCTTTGGATTTGCTCTGAACTGTTTTTGGAGATGCATCTCTGAATAGTACTCAGGAAAACAAATAGGTGTTTTGTGGGATTTTTAAATTTCTTCGGACATGATGTTTATATTTGTATTTGTTTATAACACATGTGCAATGGCTGACAACAATGTTGGTCGGATTAAGACTAGGTGTGTGTCCTAAATTGTGTGTGTACAACTTGAGAGGGCCGCAATGAGGACTACGAGGCGACGAGTTACTAATAACTCGTTTGATGTTGCATCTACTTTGCAACCCAGATAGTCTAGTTCTCTGGGTCGACTCTCTCAGGCTTCTCATGCATATGATGTAGTCGAATCTGAGGATTCTGAGACCCCTGTTGACGTTGAAGCCCCCTGAAACCCTAGAGGAAGCCGATTAGGATGCCCCATTAGAGATTTATCCTAGAGGGCCATATGTCACATCCTTACTTTATAATTATGTAGAGCATGCTGCTAGGCATGTATGAAATGAAGAGGTATATTTCTTTTCTTTTATAATACATATGTTGTCAACTAATTAAATCCATATTGATTGTGTTTTCTTTTTTCAGTAGCATGATTGTTTGAAAATGATTAACCACGGCAAGAAGATACTAGTGTTGCCACAACCCACTGATCGTTGGTTCGGTGATATTATCTGATATTTCGATCTTGTCGGTTCACGTTCGTCTACATATATGACCATAAACCATGGCATGCAAGCAAATTTTACAGAGAAGTGGCACTCGGAGACATCATATTTCCACCTACATATAGGCGAGATGATCATCTGGGAGCCGTCTGTTTGGTCTATCTGTAGCCGAAGCTGAGTAGGGTTGTCTTTGGAATACGAAGCAGTTGATGAGGTGTTGGACGCAGCTTACTGTAATTTCTTGTTACTAATATTATCATAATTCATTTGTTACACTTGTTACTAATATTGTATCTGAAACATTTTCAAGGGATCATCTCCCGCTTTTGTTTCATATAGGAGGAATGATGTGATCGAGTCATTCAGAGTCTCTCTTGACTGTATGGTACCAAATGACATTTGCTTCTACCCATACAAGGGTCACCGTCAAACACGTTAATTTGACGTCATTTCCATTTACTCTGTATAGCTCAGGTATAAGTCATCTCTTATGTATCCTTATCTGCTTGAGCGAGTGATGCATCAGTTTAACTACTTGTAGATTATTCTAAGACCTCCCCATGAGTCTGTTCCTCTTATTATTAGACCTACAAGCATTACTAGATAATTTCGAGAGTCACTCGATACTAGAGGAGTATCTTCGGGAGCCATCTCATGTACATTGAGCTTGTGCATAGGGCTACTTGTCATGGTTCTATAGGATGTCACACCTTATGACACTATATGCTCCTAGAGAACACCTAGGCCAGCTAACCAGGAGGTACTTGAGGTTCAGGATGAACAGGCAAAAGCATGACAACGCTATATGATCGTATTACGGAGATGGATAGAGAAGCCATAGAGACTGGACTCTTTGAGGATGATTCTCCCCAATTGGCTCTCGTTGAGACTATGGTTGTCATTACTGAATATTGTGTTGTGTAGGTGGTGGAGGAGGCAGACGGTTAGACATACCCAATAATTTATATTAAAATGTATTATTTTTTTAATATTTTTTAATATATTTTCAGACAAATGTTATGTATAAATTATCTTGTCTTTTATTTATGTATAAATTTTTATCCTCCTTTAACTTTAATATAAGTGAATATTACTTTGATTTTACGATAATATAATTTAATATAAGTTGGTCTCACAAAAATTAAATATTTAAAAAGTCTAAAAAAATTAAATATTGAGATAATAGTGTTACTCTGATTTGATTCAGAGAGAATTTTGGAGATATATCTCCAAAATAATTTCTCTTTTATATTTATCACGCATTCAAAAACTTGCTTGAAACATTTCATATATTCATCTCTGAATACCCCAAATACTATATGGAAATACATCTTTATACATCATTTTGTTTAAAAATGTGATAGATCTTATAATAGCGCATTTTGTTTATGATTTGGATGTCTCCAAACACGAAAGACAGTTTTGAATTTTCAAAATGTGTTGTATGTTTATATATGAATTTTCAAAATGTGTTGTATGTTTATATATTCCCTTTTCCCTTTCGCATCCGATTCTTATTTCTTACATCTGAGTATAGTAGACTTGCATATTGAGGCCCCCCCTAATGAACATAGACAATAGATACTCCATAGACTACCAACCGACTAATAAATTGCACACAGAATTATTGCTAAATACTCCAGTACAAGGATGGAGCCTATAGTGTGTAAAGCTGTAAATAGTGCACTGTTCATTTCTTTACCAAAAAGAGGCATGATTAAGAAGCATTTCTTCTCTAGAGAAGAAAACAGATCGCTTAGCCAAAATTTTCTTCATTGCAATTGTGAGCACAAAACAAGAGATATTTTGGCATGTATTGGAACTAATGTCATCCTTACACCATGATATGTCTATTTGCCTTTTGGGGACTAAAAAAACAACATAAAAAAAGCTTTTAAATGATGTAAAAAAAGGAAGTCACAAAACAGATTATGTATATTATGTGTCTGTGTTTCACGTTTTTATTAGAGAATATTATACAACTGTGGTAAGTGCAATTAAAAAACTTTAACCGTTGACAGGACAAAAACGTATCAACAAGCACTAAAGTTAGGCGTAAACTTTTACTTTTTTTTTTTTTGTAAATTTACCAAAAACGTCATAAAATTTATCATTTAAAATCAAACCCTCTTGAAAGAAAAACGTATGAAAATACCCCCCAAAAGATGCAATTGCCCAGCACCTTCCTGCAGACAAAATAACCCCTAGGCTACTACCCCTACCCAACCAACCTATTACTTTTACCCTGCCTCAGAACACAAAAAATCCCCTGTAAAGCAGGCAGGCTTGAGGCACCTGTAACTTATTGCAATATTTGCAAATGCATGGTTCCAAACAAAACCCACCCTCTTTTTTCCCTCTCAAATCACCAGCCTTCTATAAAAACAAAAGAGAAGAATGTTACTAGCCATCTGCATAAAAGAATGCAACTTGGATCTTTTCATGATACAACCCAACATCAAACTTCAGATCCAGAGTCAGAAGAACTCGATCCAGCAGAAGCTCCATTCATGTTAGTGGCATAAGATTCAAAAAATTTGGACAACTTTGGCTGCATGCCTGGGCATAGCTTTAATGTGGTGGTGCCCAACTTCAAGCACTACAAAACAAAAAAATCAACAAAGAATAAGATATACTTTTTATCAACATGATCTAACAGCATATCATTAAATTTACCCATAGAAAATCAATCAAAGCCTTGATTGACAAAATGGATATCAAACATGGTATTATAAATTACAAATCAGTTAAATGTGCGCTGTTTTTATTGTTTCTACATCACAATTAACATATGGACTGTATACATACCCATTACTATTAAAAATAAATAATAAAAAAACTAGATCAAAGTAGTAGATGCTCACCTCCTGATAGAATGCATTGATCTCCTCCTCTGTGAGGCCTTCATCCACACCAGAATCATCCTCCTCCCAACCAAGAGAACGAAGAAATGCAACTTCTTCCTCATCAGAAGTTGAATCTTTCCATCTGATGTCAGGAAGCCTCTGAACCTCCTCCGCATGGGCATTACCATTGCTAGTCACTTCAGTACTATTACCAAGATTTTGAAGGATTGCAGGGGGTTCAACTGCTTCCATATTCACTTCACCAAATTTGTCAGCTGTGGCAGGTGAAACAGCAGGGCTAGAATCAGGAAGAACTGATGAGTTCAGAGTTTTCCTCTTAATGAGATTGAAGAAATCGTGTCTGCTCTGCACTTGAGAAGTAACCTGTTTCTTATCCGTAGTGGAACCTACTTTCAGGTCCAAAGAAGTTGGCCTCCGCTCTGTGGGATTCCTCAAAGGTGCAGAAGCAACAGCTGAAGCAACAGCCAGATTATTTCCAGGTTTGCTGTTAGAATAATTTGTTGGAGTCGAAGCTTCCTTTGCCGTTGCAGAAACACCATTTTCCCACACCACAGACTTAAGATCAGTAAACTTCCCAGATGTCTTTGGAGGATCACCTTTGGCATTTCCATTGCGGACAGAATGATTAACAATATGCAATGCAGAGGGTTGCTGTGGCACACTCTTGGCAACCATATTCATCTCAGGATTTCTGAGTGCTGTCTTCGGTTTTGATTTTTCAGAGTTATTAACCTGAGAAAAATATCACAAAATCACCAAGGACTCAAGAAAATACCAATTAGTTATCACATAGAAGACAAAACAAACATGTAACACAACTTCCAGTAACTATGACATACAAAGAAAATATGAGAAAGATTTCAATTACATAATCCAGTGTTAATAAAGGACAGATACCCACAAACCATCATGGTTGCCCCAACAGTGACACAGAAACCAGAGTGAGCATGCAAAACTCAGTGTCAACTGATTACAGTGTTTGGTAGACATGATAGAAACAACAAAACAAAGTATAAAAGTGCAGTTTTCTGTTTGCTATATACCTATATATCAAACATAGAACAAAAAAAGACACGGAAATGCAAAAATGGTAAACTTTGGCTCAACTAAAAAAATGGAACAAAAAAGAAGATACAATACAATGGTCTATTTGGCTTGATTTTGTCAGTCAAATGCTACTATGATGTGAATGTATAAAAAAGGTGAAATCATGTATAAGAAGCATTTGTTGTATAATTAACTGTGCATTCATAAACACTGATTAGTACACATTTTGCATCCAAGAATTGCAAAACAATAAACCAAATGGCTATGTGAGTGTTATGCATCATGATTCAAATTCAGGCAACAAAACCACATCTAAGAAAAACCTGTAAAAATATGTTGAAATAATTTACTTAGTTGATGAGTTGTTACTAGAGCTACTAACAATCAAACTGTTCAAGCTTACAAACTGAAATTGCTACTTCAAATTCCTCTTAGGATAGAAATGTAACAGTTTAATGAAACAATAAAGAAAGGGTAGTGTGAAATTGCAAATATGTGCCATTAAAAGAGGGGCAGCTAAGAGAGGATAATAATTAGTAAACAACTTCTGAATTTAAGCAAGAAGAAGCAATAAATAAAAAAAAGAGATAAATTTTTGAATCAACATGTTGATACATTATAAGAATCTCCCACAAGCATTATACAGTAAGAATAAACCCTAACCAAACTTCATGTTAATAGTTTCTTTGACATTTTGCTCACTCTAAGTCTAATGTCCTCTCTAGAAACCCACCCCAGTTAAGGGTTAATTTTAAAATATCTGGTACTTGTCCAAGTTTTTAATTTCAAAACAGTTGTTTGCCATTAAATAACACCCCATAACAAGATCAAACGCCAGTGCAAAATCACATTAGGAAATCATGTGCCCTGGTAAAACCTAAAACAGACTAATTTTTGTAATTCAAACCAATAAAATAAATTTCAAAAGGCAATTTACTCACCAGAGCCTTGGGCATTGGTGGTGTCACTGGAATCAACTGTCTTGACTGTTTAAGAGCAAGTTCTTCAAGCCTCTGGGCTTTGACCGAAACCTACAATTGATACACAAATTATAAGCTCGTGGTGAAAATAAATAGAATCATTACATTTAAAAGAATGATATAGAAAGTGACAGACAGCTAGCTTGAGTACCTGGGGAGTTGACTGAGCTCGATATGGAGTCTGCACTAAAGCTTCGGCCATGTTAAGACCTGCTGATGTACTTGAAAGTAAAGACCCAGAGATTGGAGCACCAGTTTGTTGTGCTGTTAGAGATCCAGTACTACTACTTCCCATCATAGAAGGTGCTTCTACTAGTGCAGAAGTCCATCCCTCTCCTCCAATCATAGATGAACTGCCAACAGGTAGAGATTGACTAGCAGTACCACCCAAACCAGGAGATGCGACTCTGCCTATTTCAGCTGACCCAGGCCTTTCATCTCCACCAAGTGATGGAAAATCTTTATCGAAAACAGCTTTGTGAAAACTGCTACTAATACTACCCCCAGAAAGTGCATCATTGCCATTGCTCTGGTTGCAGTTGCCACCAGATTTAGTATTTACAGTCCCTCTGTGGTTAGCAAGCTCGTTCTGTTTCCTGGAGACCAATGAATGAGAACGCCGCAGAGGATCCCTCTCTGTCCTTACCGAGAAGAGGTCAGCCAATGGTTCAGAACACTTACGATCCCAGTGGTCTAAAAAGTTGGATCTATCTTTATCTCTATCTCTATCGCGGTCCTTATCACGATGATTTCTGTTGAAACTACTATAGGCATTCTTTGCAGAGCCATTGATAGTGCCCCTCCGAGAATTTGACGAGAACGTCCGTTCAAGAAACACAGAACGAGGACTATCAAAATCACTAGTTGTCTTAGAATTCCTATTCCTTGAGTGATGAGCTACAGTATGAGTATCTACACAACAATGTTAAACCTATTAATTATTATCGTTTCCTCTTTCTCATGGAGATAACTTAGTTATATAAACTTTAAAAAAAAAATCCAAAATCCTACATTTCTTAAGACATATAAGAAAACAAACACACAAAAAAAGTAATAATTATAAGATTCTAATTCTACTATGAGAAAAATGCATAATATTCTGAACTGATGAATATATAAAACATCAAAAACAATCAGGAATCGAAATTACCAGTGTGATTAGATGAAGATGCAAAATGATGGGCAGAACTGGTAACACTTCCATTACTTCTCAACCATTGTGGAACTAACGCGGGTTCACTTTTTTCCATAACGAACACTGAACATGATCAGAACCAACACACAAAAAGCAGAACCAACGCTTCACAAACGCCACTCTTAGAACAGCACTGTATAGGCTGAATTCTAAACCGAACAAAACAACTCACTCCAATTTTCACCACCTCATTTTCCTGTAACCTAAATACCTAATGAGAAAACTATTCCAAAGCCTAAAAGATTAATCAGCCGGCCCCAACAATGCCACCAAAATGAAATTTCCCCCTTAAACAAACCACAATCCTGAATCAAAAAACAATGTTGTAATTGAAAACCTTCTCTAAGCCTCCATCTTGAATTAGAAAGACGGATTCAAATCAAAGAAACCTCGAAAACTCTCTCGAGAGATAATCGATCCCCACACAAAAACAAGAAAACAATGACGCGACTATCAACAAGCGATAAACCAAGAATTAAGCACGATTGAAAAGCCCATGAAGAATCGATATAGCCCTATATAGGGCGAAAAATGCGTCTCGAAAACAGAAACCCTAGAAATATGCGCACGTGCAATGAAAACTATTCGAAAACCTAGAATTGAAAACCGAACGATGAAATAAAGAAAAAAAAGAGATAAAAACAAAAAGGGGGAAGAAAATAACCCTAGTGATTGATTGAAACGCAACGGTTTGAATAACCGTCAGAAACGTATGAGAGTGATGAATGCGTTTGTGAGAATGAGATATAGAAGAGAGAAAGAGAGTGAGAGAGAGGAGTTAGGGTTTTGTTTTTGATTTGTGTTTTGCAAAGAGTGTGCGGTGTGTGTGAGAACGCGAGAGAGAAGGTACTATAATTCTGTTACTTTCGGATACTCTCTCCTCAGAATGAATGAAACGTATCAACAAAGAACACCCTCTTCTCTCAAATGCATACAAAAAAAAAATTTATTTTATTTTTATTTATTAAACCTGTCTGTTGAAAATATCAAATTTCTTAATTATCCTTTTTATTATGACTTTTCTTTTCTTTACCTGTGCCTCTCAAACGAACCCTCACCTTCTTTGAACTTTCGTTTATTTTTTTATATTTTCTTAATTTGTTATATATGCGATTCTCTTTAACTGAATTATACGGAAAGTTTGTTGTATGGGTGTGATGTTTGTTGACCAGTGATGAAAGCATGGGTGAGAGGCATTCAACCAAAACTTCACTCTTTTTTTTATATTGTAAAATTTATCAACAAAGAGAATCAAATAAAAGGAAAATGTTTACTTATTTTTTAGCTCTCTCTTTACTTACATGTTAAGAAATTTAATAATATAGAAATAGTGTGTTATAGCTGTGTGTTTCATTTTTGAAAATTTTAAAATTATATTTAATATAAAATTTCTGTTTTAAGTTTTTAAAGAATGATAACCTGGCTTCTTTTATTTTTTTAATATCATAAAGTGTATGATATCTAAGTTATAAATGTAAATTAAATAAGGTGAAGTACTGTTATTAATATTTAGTTGCATGATAAGATATTATATTATTAATATTTAGTTTGAATAATAAGTTACCATGTAGTACCTATTAAAGAATATTACTCATAAATATTAATTTGTCTCATTTCGAGTCTAAAAAATGTATTTTTTTTAGTTATCAACATGCTTTAACCAATGGAATAAAAGGGGAAGAATTTTTTGGTTTTATTAGAATTTTTCAGAATTTGGATATTTGAATGAGTAATATTTTATTCATTTTTTATATTTTTATAATGTTTAACAGGCAATTCAGTATAAATTTATAATAATGTTTTATAAAAAATCTAGTTAGAAATTTTGTTTGAATTATTATTCTTAAAAATCATACTCTATTTGAATAACCGGAAAAAATTAAGGTTTTGGAATGTAATGAAGGTGGAGGGCTCAGTATTTTGAGGTTGTGTTGGGAAGTTGCTTATTGCTTCTAACTAACAATGTTATGTTGGTTTTGTATTAATTTTGTAAGGCTTTGTTTTTTAGATTTTGGATTATGATATCTAAAAATTCTTTTAACTTCCTCCTCAATAAAGTCTGTTGCGTGAAGAATTTTTAATGAGAGAAAAAAATAATAATAAAAATAATAAGAATTATATTATTCATTTGAATTGTTATAAATAATTATATAAATTAATCTATTTATATATAACTAACTTGTACACTAAATAGACTAACAAATATTAATTGTATTTGGACTTGGATTACACAATTTGGATTATATCTAATATTTCAACATATCTTCTGTGATACGGTGGCAAAATCGACTATTAATACTGGTTTGTGTTTTTTGTTCGCAAATGTCGCGGTAAGCAAGAGTCGTCACCGACTTTTATTTTATCCAATCAGAAAAAGGAAAAAGAACAGAAAAAACCTTTTTCGAGATGTTTCTGAGTACGGAGGTAGATTATAGAAAGGGAAGGTGTTAACACTCTTTCTATCCATGGTTTTCCATGGGCTCTTAGGTACTTGCTCATTTTGAAAATTACTTGTGTGTGCTTGTTTTGAAAAGTTTTATTTTACTTCGTTTTAACCCTTGTTTCTGTCCTCAAGAGTGTTACGAAGTGTTTTGAAAACTTTAGTTTGAAAAGTTTGTTTGAAAGTGTATGG
Source organism: Vicia faba (assembly GCA_948472305.1). Lineage (NCBI taxonomy): Eukaryota > Viridiplantae > Streptophyta > Magnoliopsida > Fabales > Fabaceae > Vicia > Vicia faba. The sequence continues at coordinate 486,711,186 of OX451737.1, forward strand.
TGTAAAAGATTCGTTGTTTTGAGCAAATACCTAACAGTTATCTACCTACTCGAAAAAAAGGCGTTTTTTTCCTCCTATCCTTTAGACCGTGTTATCCTACTATTAGTGAGTAGGTAACCCTAGTCGTTGGATGTTGAGGGACTATCGAAAGAGACGAAATAGTCATTAAAGGCAACATGTAAGGATATCTTAGCATTTCGAAGGGACTGTCATCATATATTCGTAGGCAACATTGAGGGACAAGATCATTTCTCGTAGGCAACTCGAGGGACATTAAGGGACTATGATCTTTATGATAATTTTTAGATTGAGGGTCTTTTGCTAAGATATCCCTACGTTCGAGGGACATGACCATTGTTTTCTGAGGCAACCAAGTGGGGAGTTCCATAGGGGTGCAAGTGTGCAGCAGTGTTTGTTTTCAGATGTATTATCTTTGAATTAAGTTATGCTATGTTCAATTAGTTTATCGGTATTTCTATACAATCCTATTAGTCTAAGGATTACATAAAATATAATAGCAGAAGGTAAAGGCGGAAGTGTAAACCTAGGCTATTATAGAGCTTTTGGGCAGTTACATAATAATGAAGAGTGCAGAAAAGAAATCTTAAAACTATTACATCCCGGAAGCAATTACATAATTAAAAAAAATACGAGAAAAGATAAATCTACGCTATTACATTGATAATGCGACCTATACAATTTTCTTAAAAATTAAAATGTAAAAAAATAAATAAAAAGAAATTAAGGAAAAATTAAAACCTAAAATTCTAAGTTAATGTTTTTGGTGTTTTTTATAGAAAATAATTTTAAGTTAATTAAAAAACCTAATTCTAACTAATTTTAATAAAAAAGGGTTAATTAACTTAATTTATTAATAAATGAAAAAAAAAAACCAAAAATTCAGTTACTAACTAAAACAAAAACCTAATCCTAATTTGTTAAAAAAAGTTTAATTAAAGGGTTAATTACAAAGAAAACTTAAAACCTATTTTTTTCCTAATTTGCAGGAAAAAAAAGTTAATTAATTAAATTAAAGAGTTAATAATAAAAAATAATTAATAATAATAATAATAAATTAAAACCTAAATTAATTAGGGTTTGTAAAAAAGGTTAAGTTTGCCATTTAATAGGGTTTTTGATTTAAATAAAATTAGACTTTATATGAATTTAGGGTTTTTAAGGAAAATATTAAAGAGAAAGAAATGAGGCACACACGGTTAAAAATAAGCAAAATTATACATATTACCACGGGTGGGTGTTGACCCAAAAATTAATTAAAAAACCTAAAACTAATTATTCGAATGTATTATGAAAAGGATAAATAGAAAGGAAGAAAACCAAAATCAATAGGGATGATTGTCGAACTCACGCCCTTAGCCTCCTCAGGATGTCTGCCTTGCCATGAGCCATGCATTGGTTGTTCTGTTTTGCCATCAGCGTTTTGTAATAATCCTGCATGGAATCCTGTCTAAATCTGCAGTGTTGAATCTCATGAACACATTAAATAAATTACTATATCATGAAATACAAATAAAGCAAATGCTTATACACTTTTGATCATGGAGATCAAACCAGCCTTACTCTTACTGGAGAAGTAGTGAGATGTGAGTTTGTAATAAGGATGACTTGTTTGTAGTGAGATGGGGGTTTGTAATAAGGGCTTCAAGGTTTTAGGATTCTTAAAAGAATTTGATATTTTGACAGGGTTGTGGCAAAGGTTTTTTTTTCTCCTCTTGTTTGTGTGAAAAGAATGAGATTATATAATGGAAATTAGAGAAAAAAATGGGCTTTGAATGTGCAATTGGGCCTCCAATAACTACAAGCAATAGTGCATATTTTTATTCACTTGAGTCCGTCATGTTCCAGGCTAAATCGCAGGGGCTTAAGTGCAATTTTTGAAGTTGAAATGTGAAAACAAAAATGTATCCGACATCGAGAACTAACTCCTGTCTAAAAATCGGCTCAATCAGATAAACAATGAATTAGCTATGAATTTTTGAAGTTTTAGCTCATACAAACTTATTTTGGACTCCAGTGTCGACTCTGACACGTTCTTCAATAAAAAATTGGTATTGATCGGAGCGTAACCCGGTATTGACTTTGGAAGAAAAGTTGTAGATCTCTGAGTCAGTGATCTTGTGTAAAAATATGGGCCCAATCCGATAAAAATTGACCAAGTTATGAATTTTCGAAGTTTCGACCCAGATGAAATAATATTCAGCATTCAGGATTTTCGGCGCGTCACACGCACTCTGAGCAAAAAATGAAGGCCTTTTGGATACCTTCATGTTCTGGATTGGGTCCGCCCTGGCCCAAAGTGCAGATAAAGGCCCAATCCAAGCAAACTCCTCAAGGAATGTGCACCCGCGGATCACCGCCGACGTGCCCGCCCACAGACTGTAGCCATGCCCGCCATTGCTCGCGACACATGGTGTCCCCGACCAAGGGAACTCCAGCTCGAGTCCTGCTCGAGCACTCTCCCCGTAGGGCAGATTCTGTCCTCTCTGACCATTATCGAATCATCTAAACTCTGGAAAGACCGCGTCTTCGTCCCCCCTCATTCTTCGCAGAGCATCACCAGGAAGAGGACCATGTGCGGGCCCCACTACTCACGTAGAACCTGACAGTTCCTTTATTGGGCCAGTTCTGGTCGGCCCAATGAGGGGACCTTGACCCAGCGCTGGGGGCTATAAATACCCTTTGTTCCCAGAGGGTCAGGTATTCATCTATTACGCACCTATACATCTTTTCCTGCTCATTCCGCCACTCATTTTAGCATCTGAGTGTCTTGCAGGTACCCCCCCCCCCATCTCACTCAAATTCTGCCCGGGCCAGTCGTGACGGTCTAAGTCTGATCAGGTACGATCAGTGGCGCCGTCTGTGGGAACTAGCTTCCCCGTCTTGCAAACTCTCGAAGACCGAAGCTTAAATCACCTCCTACCGTCATGGTTGACCAAGTTCGGGACGACCAGAACGTCCGCATCGTCGATGTCAACAACAACCTCGCGGATAAAAATGGAATTCCCGACAACGCCGACAACCCCAGCCATAGCACACTCCCCAGGAGCATCATCCCCGAGCCCTCGATCCACCACGACGGAGCTACTGCCTCATCTTCTTCAGTCCCTCTGCCACTCGAAGAAGACAATACGGCTCCCCCAAACTATCCAGCTGCCCAATTTCAGGAAGTCCTTGTCCCCGCTGGGGCAGATGCCACGACCCGTGCACTATTCGCGGCGATCAATCAAACCAACTACCTCATCTTTACCCAGGGGGAAAGATTGAGGGCGCTGGAAGACGATAGAAGACCCGCAAGGAGACACAGGAGGCCTCAGACCCCACCTCCTCGAATAACAGAGGTACATCTCCCGTCTCCCTCGCGGAGACAATACAGAGACACCTCCCGAAGCCCGTCCCCCCGACCATCGGGGAGACGACCCCCCTTGGAGAGGCAACCCGTCATTGAAGCCGGAGGGCGCAACCATGGCCCCATACGGCAAGAAAGAAGACACTCTGGAGACAGGCACGGGAGAGTGGACCAACGAGCATCCCGTATGAGGGGCACCCTGCACGACCAGGACCGTCGGGCCCAACAATATCTCAGGTCCCCATCCCTGTCCCCAGAGCGAAGTGACGAGGACGACCCCCACGGTCCCCTTTCACAAGCCATCATGGAGACGCCCATTCCCCCGGGCATGGAGAAGCCTCCACATATGAAAGAATACGACAGAGTCGCGGACCCAGTCGTCCACATAGACGGGTTCGAGGCTATGCTGCATTACCATAATGTTGGGGGACCCATCAAATTCCGGTTGTTTCCCACGACCCTCAAAAAGGAAGCAATGGATTGGTATAAAGGCCTCGCCCCGGGATCAATCACCTCATGGCGAAACCTGAAGAATCAATTCATAAGTTCGTTCACTGCGTCTTGGCGAGACCCGAAGACCGAGGCAACACTCGAGGCCATCATCCAGAGACAGGATGAAACCTTGAGAGAATTTATCAATCGCTTCAATCGCGAAGCCATACAGGTCCCATGCGTGGACCACATGAAAAGGTACTTGCTGGAGAGGGGGCTCCTCCCCGGCACAGAATTCAGAAAGACGGTGGGCATCGAACCACCCCGAACATTCGATGCTCTCCTCGAGAAGGCCCGAGCATATATGGATTACGAGGAAAGGGAGGCGGCCAACAGAGCCTGGGACCCCAAAACTCGTGGATCCAGCAGCAACCTGCGCCAAGAAGTCGCTCCTCCTCGACGAACCGGGGAGAAAAGAAAATAGGACAGACCCTGAGAATTCCGAGAACAGAGAGGACCCTCGGGGCGTTTCACAGAATACACTCCGCTCACAGCTTCCCACGAGCGCATCTTGGCGGAGTGTGCCAGCACGAATTTCAAAGATGGCGGTATCAAGCGCCCTCGACCTGCTCCTGCCAAGCCCGGAGTAGACAAGAGCAAATACTATCAGTACCATAGGAGCCATGGTCATCTGACTGAAGATTGTGTCCACCTCAAGGACACCATCGAAACCCTCATCAAGGGATGGAGGCTCGCCCAATACCGGCGAAACGATGCTCCTCGTCGCGATGCCCGGGAGACGAGAGAACCGGAGGAGAACGCCCGACCATATGACGAATCAGTCCCTATCCAGACCGCCTTCTCTGTCACCAGACCAGAGGACTTCTACGTCCCCGAACACCTGCAGGAGCCGCTCACGATGCACAGTAGGTGAGAGTATTTTCCCTCCACCATGGTCATCAATGGTGGAGGATTCAACGACCTAACCATAAATTCGGCCAAGAGGAAGCTGGATGAACTGGTCGACTCTTCCCCTCCTCAAACGGTGACTTTTGAAAGGGTGAAAGGTAGGTCGGAGCCTATCACCTTTTACCTCGAAGAGCTCCCCGGAGGAGCCCCCAACGCGGTCATTCCTCTGCTAATAAGAGCAAGAATGTCTAACTTTGACGTACATCACGTCCTCGTCGACGAAGGAAGTTCCGTCAACATGATGTACAACCAATTATTCCGAACTCTGCAGCTAGACGACTCGCACCTCTCGCCGTATGTGGGGTCGGACTTACAGGGCTTCAACGGCATAACCTCCAAACCTTGAGGATATGTCGAGCTCATGGTTACCTTCGGCGAGGACACGGCGACGAGGTAGGTCAAGGTGCACTTCCTCGTCATCGACTGCCCGTCCCTCTACAACTGCATCCCGGGGAGACCAACACTGGCAGAACTGACCGCGGTACCTTCCACTGTCCACTTGAAGATGAAGTTCTACACCAAGAGGGCGCGGGTCGCCACTATCCAGGGGGACCTGGCTGGTGCTCGAAGGTGTTTCAACGCCGCATCCAAGGGACGCGACACGGTCAACACTGGGACAAGGCCCGTCAAAAGACCAACAACGGCACGACAGGAGCCTGACAAGTCAGAGCCTATCAAAACAGAAGAGCAGAGAGCTCCCCCAAAGGTCGAATCCGTAGCTCTAGACACCTGTTTCGATTAGGACGAAACTCCCAACAGCAAGCAAATCCACCTCCGACCAATTCCGAACGAGGACTTCGAGCTCGTCCCCCTCGGCAAGGACCCAAGCAAAGGAGTGAAGATTGGTACCGACCTCCCCGACCTGGCAAGGAAGCAAATCAAAGCCTGATTGCACGAGAATGCTGACTTGTTCGCGTGGAGCGCCACGGAGATGCCCGGACTCGACCCCGAGGTCGCCTGTCACTGTCTCGCCATAGACCCAGCCGCTAAGGCAGTAGTACAACGTAGGCGTAAGCAGTCTCCGGAGAAAACAGAGGCTGCTGAAAAAGATGTAAAAGACCTCCTAGAGGAAAATTTTATTTCTGAAGCCCGGTATTCAACCTGGCTGTCAAATGTTGTACTAGTAAAAAAGAATAATGGAAAATGGCGGATGTGTGTTGATTATACTGATCTCAATCGGGCATACCCGAAGGATGCTTTTCCTTTACCGAACATAGATATGCTGGTCGATAACTCGGCCGGTTACAAAATACTATCGTTCATGGATGCCTATTCAGGCTATAACCAAATCCCAATGGCCATGGGCGACAAGCATTGCACTGCCTTCATGACCAGCTCGGGCAACTATTACTACAACGTAATTCCCTTTGGACTAAAGAATGCAGGGGCAACTTACCAACGTAGGATGAACAAAGTATTCCACAAACAAATCGGAGACATGTTCGAGGTTTACATGGACGACATAATCGTCAAGTCCCGAGCAGACACCGATCACACAGCCCACCTCAAAGCAGTCTTCTCCCAAGCAAGACAATATAAGATGAGGTTCAACCCCGAGAAGTGCATGTTCAGGGTCAAAGCAGGGAAATTCCTCGGGTTTTACCTGACAGAACGAGGGATTGAAGCCAATCCTGACAAATGTCGAGCCTTCTCTGACCTCCCGACACCTACGTCGAAGAAATCAATACAAGTCATGAACGGCATGCTCACCTCGCTGTCCCGCTTCGTCGCGAGATCCGCTCAGCACGCCCTCCCCTTCTTCAAACTCATTCGCAAAGAAGCAGCCTTCAAATGGACCGAGGAATGTGAACGGGCACTACGCCACCTAAAATAAAGTCTATCCCAACCGCCCGTACTGTCTCGACCAGTCGACGGGGAGCCTTTATTCCTATACTTAGCCGTCTCGAACGAAGCCATCAGCGCGACTCTCATTCGCGAGACCACCGACGGGAAGAAACCCGTTTATTTCACGAGCAAAGCCCTACAAGGACCCGAAATCAGATACCAACAGATAGAAAAAGTAGCTTTAGCCCTCATCAACGCGGCGAGGAGACTCAGACACTATTTTTTGGCCCACCAAGTCATATTGCGAACCGACCAACCAGTAAAATAACTCTTAGGTCGACCTGATATGGCGGGCCGAATGTTGAAATGGTCCTTGGAACTCTCCGAGTTCGACATTCAATATGAGAGCGGGAAAGTTCTAAAGGCACAAGCCCTGGCCGAATTCGTCGTGGAAATGACCGCTCACGAACCGCCCGCAGGGAAAGAGCACAAATGGACCAGCTTCGTCGACGGATCTTCCAGCTCGTCCAGAAGCGGCACAGGGATCCTCCTAGAAAATGAGGAGGGCATAGTAATCGAGCACTCGTTAACCCTCTCATTCCCGACTTCGAACAACCAAGCAGAGTACGAGGCCCTGCTCGTAGGACTAAGGCTAGCCGAGGACCTAGGAGCCCGCGAGGTACAAATCTTCACGAAATCTTAACTCGTTACTTCCCAAGTCCAAGGGAGTTACCAAGCTAAAAACGACAGCCTCGTTGAATACCTAAACTTAGTCAAAGAACACATGAAGAAGTTCGACCGAGCAGAAATATCACACATCCCGCGCTAGCAAAACACAAGGGCAGACATATTGTCCAAGCTCGCAAGCACAAGAAAGAAGGGCGGAAACAAATCCATCATATAAAAATCCATGTCGCGCCCAAGCATCAAAAGGACCTTGACCCAAGTCGAGGTGCACGCCATCGGAGACACCTCGTGCTGGATGACCCTGGTGTACAATTGTCTGACAAAGGGCGAACTCCCTTCGGACCAGACAAAAGCGACCATAACGAAACGATGAGCATGCTCCTACGTGGTGCTCGAGCATAAACTATACTGCAGGGGGTTATCCATTCCCCTCCTGAAATGCATCGACGAACCCACATTCCCCGAGGTATTACGGGAGATACACAAAGGGATTAATGCCCAGCACATGGGCGGTAAGTCCCTGGCGAGGAAAGCCCTGTGAGCGGGGTACTATTGGCCGATGATGCAGCAGGACACCAAAGAACACGTTAAGAAGTGTGACAAGTGCCAAAGGCACGCCGACATGCATCTCGCCCCCCCTCACGAGCTGAGCATACTGTCGTCCCCGTGGTCGTTTGCATGGTGGGGGTGGATATCCTCAGACCATTCGCGCAAGGGACTTACCAAAACAAGTTCCTTATTGAGGTCGTGGATTACTTCACAAAATGGATAGAGGCTGAGGCTCTCACGAAGATCACCTCACACAACATCCTCCGTTTCTACAAAAGAAACATCCTCGCCAGATTCAGGATCCCGAGAGCGCTAGTCACCGACAACGGCACCCAATTCACCGACCACGGATTCCAAAACTTCGTCACCAAACTGGGAACCAAACAACATTTCACCTCGGTCGAGCACCCTCAAACCAACGGGCAAGCAAAGGCCGCCAACAGAGTCATCCTGCAAGGACTCAAACGTCGGCTCAGTGAAGCTAAAAGAGGGTGGGTCGAGGAGCTGCACAGCGTTTTATGGGCTTATCGCACCACGTCCCATTCAACAACGGGCGAAACCCCCTTTCGACTAACATACGGCACCGAGGCTGTCATCCCCGTAGAAATCAGGGAACCCTCCAGGCGGATAGAAATGCCCCTCGACAAAGAAATGAACGATGAAGCACTCAGGGACGAACTCGACTTGGTCGAGGAAATTCGATCGAGGGCAGCCCTGTGCGAGGCCACTCTAAAATAACGAGTAGCCTTGCGTCACAATGACAAGGTCATCAAACGCGAGTTCAAGATCGACAGCCTAGTATTACGAAGAAACCAGAAAGACTCCCGCGAAGGGAAATTGGCCGCAAACTGGGAAGGGCCTTATCGCATCCACGGCGCCACAGGCACCGGGGCATACTACCTCGAGCAGCTAGACAGAGAACTATTACCACGACCCTGGAATGCTGCTAAACTAAAGCAGTAATATAGCTAAAAACCCTTAAACACTAAGGACTCTTGTCGTCGAACATCCACATCTAGTCAACAGAGAGAAATGTCTCGACCATGTAGTTAGGCCAAGGTACGGGCCCAATCTACGCCCAAATGACATAGCCGTTCAGCCAAACGAGGACAAACGACGATGCCCGACAGGGACACCTCAATCGAGCTCCACCGTCGAAGTACCCACATGGCAGAACACCCAGCTCGCAATGGGCAGTTCACGCTATGGGCATACAACCTCGATCTGGGTCATACGCCCGAACAGGCGGGCTTCACTCTGCATGACCGACGCATCTCAAAGTACGTCGGACCACCAAATGGGTCGAAAGGATCTCCACTCGAGGACATAACTTAGGCAAATTTCGCCATAAAGTAACAGCCGAATACAAGCGTGGCTCGAGGACGTAACTTAGACAAATTTCGTCATAATATAAAACTTAGACACGAGCAAGTTTAAAGTTAAAATGAACATCCATTCAAAAGCTCATACACAAAACGAATAAAAATGAACTGACCAAAAAGGTCGGCGATGTTCAGAGTTACAGGCTATAGCACAACGGCCAAAAGAAATATGTACGGGCACGTAGGCCCCAAAAATAAGCACGGGCACGCAGGCCCCAAAACAAACACCAATAAGCAGGCACGCAGGCCCGACCAGAAACTCCATGCTAAACGTTCCCGGGACTACCGGCATCCACCATAGGAGACTCAGGAGGAGGCACGACCTGGCCGTCAATAATCTGAGCCATGAAACCCACTCCCTCGATATTCATGCCCGGATTCAATATGGTGAGCTGCCTGACCGCGGCCTCAAACTCGTCCGCTAAAGCACTGATATAGTCTATTTAGAGGAGATGGATGCGCGCGACCAGATCTGAACGGGTCCGCAAAGGGGTTGTCTCCTCCGACTCATCTTCAGCAGGAAGCATAACAACTTTTAGCTTATCAACTTCCTTAGACAAACATTAATTGTCAGCCTCCAAGCATTCCTTATCCAGTCGAAGGCAATCCCTCTCCTCAGCAACCTTCCCAGAGTTTTCCTTCTCCCCCGCCAGCAGGTCGGCTTGTTCGCGGAACATCTCCTTTGATCGCTCGAGGACCGCCTTTAACTTACGAGAGCTGGCAGCGAGGGCAGCTTTCTCCAACTCCAACTCCCTGACGCGATCCGAGGAGTCCGACCCTTCCTCGACAAGGACAACGACCATCTCGGCCATCTTCACCATCCCGACCATACTGGCGGCCAGGTGTTTTCTCTGGCTTTCTTTATTGAGCCGCCTGATAGTCTCGATCTCGTCGCTGCTTACTGTCAGGGGAAACCCCTCGAAGAAATCTTTCTCTTTGAAACATGGGGGTAAGTCGAAGTCCCTCGCAGCTACAGACTCGTCGCCAACCTCCGACCTATTATTTGCCCGACTTCTCTTTCTCGTAATCAACTCAGTGGGCTGCTCAGCATCAGGGGAGCCCAGGGACCCACTAGAGGCATCACCCGAACTGGTCGGCGGGCCCATCCTCATGGCCTGCGGAGCCCGCACCAGCCTTTTGTTTACTCTCTTGTCTTGAGTCAGTTTCAAAAGCCCCTCCCTTCGTTCAGCCATGTCGCCTGCAAAGAAGAGCAAAACTCGGGTTAGTTGCGAGCAAGCAAAAAACAACGGAAATGGAATAAAACAACAAAACAAAAGCAAGAAACCTAGTAGATCTACGGCCTGCCTGTAAGATTGGCACTCGATGAGCGCTTTGGTGTCGATGGGATGGGCCTCGAATGTCGGGTACCCATCCTCGTCAAGAATATCTTCTCCCCTCCCTCGTGACCCACCGAGCAGGGAAGAAGCTGTCGACATACTTGCAAAGGATACCATAGGCTTCTTCATCCTCGGCGCTCATGCTTCCCACGGGCGTGTGATAGTACCTGGTACCATGGTCGTAATGGCCCGAACACGAATGTAACGGGAACTTGGATACGCGCCCCACTCCCGGACGACCCTCGGCATCCGTGAGGGGCTCCCCATCCTCATTGATTACCACGGTTTCCGCTTCGTACATGGAATCCAATGCAGTCTGGGTGACTGGCTGCAGAATGTAGCACTTGTCCTTGAAGCCCCGGACCGAATCCATATACATCCTGAACAGCCTCTTTGACTGTTTCAGGGAAACCCAGCTATGCCTTCCTCCTCGAGACCGACGCTGCAGGTGAAAAACCCTGAAGAAAAGGGGAATGGTCGCCCTGATCCTCAAGAAGCCGCATGTCAGCTTGAATGCCCGAAGGAAGGCGATCGAATTAGGATGAAGCTGCGAAGGGGCCAAGTTTAGATGGCAGAACACCCCGGCTTGGAAATCACTGAAAGGGAGCTTAAGACCGAGATCCTTAAACACGATCTCGTACATTGGAAACCCATACTCGGTGAACTCCGAGCAGATTCATGCATCAATGGACGACCTCGTCACAATAAAATTCTTCTGGAAACCCGGCTGACTACCGCCGTGTTCGACGACAGTATATGCGCATCGACTACACTGACAGTACGCCGAGGCAATCCCTCGGGGCTCGACGCCCACCCAATCCAACGAGGGGTCATCGACGGTATCAACTAAAGTCACGTTTGTGATACGGTGGGAGAACTGACTATGGTTTTGCGTTTGTATTCGCACTTGTTCGGTTGAGCAAGAGTCGCCACCGACTTTTTATTTTATCCTAAAGGAAAGGTTAAAAAAGCACAGCAAAAACCTTTTGAGATATTTCGTGGGTTCGGGGGGTAGATTATGAAAAGGGAAGGTATTAGCACCCTTTTCATCCATGGTTATCCATGGGCTCTTAGTTACTTGGTTTTTAGATCACTTGCCTTGATTTTCGATTGCTTTGAAAATGGTGTGTGTGTGTGTGTTTGAAAATGTTTTGGAAGAAGATGCCTTGTCTTAGGCTACCCTTGTAACAATTCTTTACTCGAATGTTTTACAAAGGTGTGTATCTTTTCGAAAAGATGTTTCAAAATGTTTTTGAGAGCTTGTTTTTGAAAGTGTTTGTGGAGTGTGGTTTTGAAAAGAAGGCAAGTGTTTTTGCAAGTTGATCTCAAGTAACTAAGAGTTTTGTCTACCCTATTGTACTCAAAGGTTTTCTCTATGTTTTCAACCCTTTTTAACAATTTTGTTCCACCATTGCATTTGGTGGACAATCTTGCGTTTAGGATGTTTAACGGGACGGGCGCGGATCATCGTATGGACCATGAATGCAATGATGCCAAGTGTCTTTGGCAATTTGCTTTGAAGGGACTATGATCATTCCATTTATGCAACTTTCGAAAGCGTCATCGAGGGACTTATGATCATTTGAATTCCTTTTGCCAAAGAAACTCGACGTGCAAGCATGACCCATTTTGGAAGGCAACATGTGGGATTACCCTAGAGGGTGCAAGTGTGATTGTGTATTGATTTCATGTATTTGTCTTGTATTAGGTTATCTAGAGTTTGGTTTTATGTACATGCAAACCCTAGGTCTAACCATGGTATAATTGAAAGCGGTAAATTGCGAAAATGTAAAATCTACGCTATTACAAAATAAGCATCCGGGAGTGGGGGTACAATATTCACAAATGGGGATGAGACTTTAGGAATTTAGTGTCCAATAAGTTACAACCAAATCGAATTTGCGATCAAATGTAAATGTAACGAATATCAATGTATAAGATAAGCAAATGTATATAGGAGCAATGTAAATGTATTGTGTAAGTGTACGTGTATACGTGTATGTATATTTGTATATGTAATTATTTACAGGTGCGACAATGTGAATTTAAGAGAGTATTATTAAGCATTGTTTTAACTTAAAGAATCAAATGTTTATTTACTTAATTAGTCTTGTAATCTTGTATATTGTTAATATGTACAAAAAAAGAATGTTTTGATTAAATGTTTTAAGTATATAAAAAATGTATTTTTATTCATGTGCAAAAATTTCTAAGAAAGGAAAATGTATTTATTTTAAAAAAGAATTTATGTACGAAAAGTATTTTAATTAAATGTTTTAAAGTTTATGTATATTGAAAAATATATTTTAAAAATGTTAAAGTATTAATGTATTAGTGAAAAATATATTAAGTTAGAGAAAAATATATTGTGTTTAAAAATATTTTATATATAAAAGAAAAGGGTTTGTGTTAATTTATTAACAAAATAAACTTGTTTATATAAAAAAAGGGGTAAGTTAATTAATTAACAAAAAAAAGAACTTGTTTTATAAAAAAAGGTTAAGTTAATTAATTAACAAAAAGGACTTGTTTTATATAAAAAAAAAATGTTAAAGCTTTTGAATGGGCCTTTGGGAGGTTATGGCCCAAACAAGAGAAACGAGGGGGGTGTATGACTTAGAACGCTTGGGCTCAGATGCTTCAGAAACGCGTTAGGCCCATAGTTTGAACGAACAGTTTTAGGGTTTTGTTGATTTATTTTCATTTGGGATAACGCTTAGGATTACAGAAGCGCGCCGTTCATTCGTTTTCGTTCATCTTCTTCGTCCTAGTTCATCTTTTCGTCATGGATTTCTGAATACAACTCCTTCATGCAAAGCCAAACAGACGCCACCATCCCTCTTTCACCCTCCGTAGACCACCCAGATCAAGCTACAAGGTATGATTTCGATCTCAAACGTATTAGGGTTTCATTCCTCTTTTGATTTTTTAGTTTCAATTGGGCTTTGACTTATGTTTAGTTTCTTTCGTTATTTTGACATGCATGTAAGGAGGTATAAGAGCACTACCTTTTGGAGATGGAGGAGGAGGGATTTTGGAGGCGTTGAGGCTCGACGGTGAAGGGAACGTGAATGAATCTTTGCTTCCTGGTACCTTTGTATATTTCTTTTGGTTTTATGATGATTATGGCCTGAAAACCTTTGTATACTTCTTTATCTCTTCTCCTTGTTGGCTTGCCTTTGTTGCCTTTTTGATTTGCCTGTTGAAATGTGATGCTTTTTTTTATGCCCAGTGATGAACTTTCTGAGGGCTTAGGGTTGACCCTGAATGCTTGAGTATGCTTGAATATGCTTCCTTAGCTTCAACCGTCTTGTTGCCTTTTGAATGCTTGTTGAAATGTGATGCTTCTTTGACTTGTTAATGCTGCCTTGCTCTGAGTTGCCTCAGTATTCCTTCATTATTGCCTTGAATGTTTGTTTATGGCCCAATGATGAGTATTCCTCTGAGGGTTCTCATGTGGGCTTTTGTGTTTGATGTTGCCTCTGGTTCTTTAGGCTTGGTTATGGCTTTTGATGACTTGTGAGCATTGAGTTTATTTCTTTGGTTATCTGTTGGGATCAGTTTGACAGGGTTTTTAGAGGTTTGAATGTTTTATGGTTAAGGCTGGACATCAGGTTTCTTAGTGTTTGGCCTGGATTATTTGGTACAGGTTTTAGTCTTGACAGGGTTTTGAATGGCTTATGGCTTTTTAAGGTTTCTGTTTGGATGTATTTGGATTAGGCTTGAAGCTGGACAGGTCTTTAATTTTCTGTTTTGCTCACTTAGTATATTGCAGGTTATGGTTTATGCCTTAACAGATTTATGCTTAGGCAGGTATGGTTTTGATGGTTGTAGGCTTGGACTTGGTTTGAGCTGAATAGTACAGGTACAGGTTTGTGAGGTTTCAGCAGGTGCAGGCTTGTGTTATCTAGTTGTGAGGCTTTTGGTTCTTATGCTTGTAAACAAACAGGTTCAAGGTCCTTTGGGACTTGGAGGCTTATCAGTTTTGTATATTTTTTGTATTGGTTTGCTTCCTCCTTTTATCCACTGTGTTCAGTTTTTGTTTATTTTCTTCCTTCCTGCCTAAAGCCTAAACCTGCTTTCTTTTTCTCTTTTTCTTCTCTCTCAGTACAGTTTATATATTTAAAATATGCTTATGTTGTACTTTTGTTCTGAAAGGGCCACTTGGGAAATGATGACAATGGGATAGTTTGCTTGCATAACCATTTTCCTCTGCATATTTGTCCCTTCTTTTGACAGCTTCTTGTACTTTGTATCTTTTCAAATCTTCTTCTTTGATAGCTTGGGTAGCCTTGTGACATTTTGACAGCAAGTTTGAATTTTTCAGTTTGGACTTTGTAGTTTGATTTGCACTTTGGAGTTTTGAGATTTGAACTTATGCAGTTTGGACAATTTTTGAATTGTGCAATTTTGACTTTTGTGCATTCATTTTTAGCAAATAAAAATTCGTCCCTCTTTGTGAACCGGGAGAAATCCCGTGATTTGCAGAGAGGGTTAACTGATCCCAATCAGTGGCCTTTAATGATGAATTTTATATCTGTCTCTTTTATTTACTTATCTGCTATTTGACTTTTCTTCTTTTCTTTTGCAGATGAATAATGGAGAGGGGTATTAAATGAAGAATGAAGAATTGGAGACTTAGAAAAAATAGGATAGTTTCATTTTTTTATTTAAATTTAAATTAATGTAAAATCATTGTTGTAAATAAATTGTAAACAATAATTGTACGAATAATTTAAAAATAAATAAAAGTTTTTATTATCCAATTAATTATATTTCCTCCTTTTTTCAATTATTTACTTATTATTTATAGTTCTTTAAATTAAAGTAACTGAAAATTAAATTCCAGATATTTAATCTTTAGAATAATAAATAATCAACTAAACATTGATTCCACGTTGATCAAAATAATGAACTTGGCGCTTCCATCATCTAAAGCAAAGCACAGTCAAACGCAATAACTGATCAGACGCATTCCCTTCTTACTGATTTCTTACCAAACACTGTAAATCCAAACTGAATGTATCCTTTGACTGGTTCAAACAAACAAATGTGAATTCAAACCAAATGCCTTCTTTTACTGATTAAATCAAACAATGCGTATTCAAACCAAATCCCGGAACAACTTGCAAAGCACCGTAGAATTAAATCTTTCTGAAGAACCGCGCACGAAAAACCCTAATTCCTGATTAAATGCCAAAGAACGTTCGCCTGATCAAAGTTGAGCCAAAGTCAACCAAAACCCTAAGCCATCTGTGTGAAACATTCCAGAGCCCTGAAAATCAATGAAACCCTAATTGTGTCCTGACTGACGAGAAAAGTCTGTTTGACCGATTCTTGAGCCAGTTTGAAAAATCAGGAAACGCCTGAAGCTGCGATTTCTTGTGAAAAAATGTGAGGGCAAATTTTGGGGTACAACAGTTGCCCTTGTTCAATCTTCTTGAACCTGAAGAGTTAGATTGGCAAGTTTGCCTTTCGCGACTTGAAGGTAAAAGAAGATTGGACACTAAAGTACCCAGAAAATTTGCACTCGGCGATGTGATGGTAGAGGTGAATGGGCTTAAAGATGCCATTTGGTGATGGGCTTAAAGATGCCATCTGATGCGATAGGATCTTGTCGGGGGATGGGCTTAGAGATTCCATTTGGGAATGGGCTTAAAGATGCCATCAGGGAATGGGCTTAAAGATGCCATTTGGTGACTGCTGGTAGGAGGATGGGCTTATAGATGCCATCTGGCGACTGCTGGTAGGAGGATGGGCTTAAAGATGCCATCTGGTAATGTTGAACTGTATGTCAATGGTGAGTGGACGAGTATCAGAAAGGCACCCATGTTTTGGAACATCTCTGAATTGGGGGTCCGAGTAAGCAATAGATTGACATCCACGTCTGGAGAATCCGTGAACTGTTTTCAGGAGTTGAGAAGAGTCTGAACAAGTGATAGGTTAACATCCGTTACTGGAGAACCCGTGAACTGTTTTCAGAAGTTTGAGAGGAGTCTGAACAAGTGATTGGTTAACATCTGTTACTGGAGAACCCGTGAACTGTTTTCAGAAGTTGCATCTGAACAAGTTGGTAGATTAACATCCGTTGTTGGGAAGAATCCGTAAACTGTTTTCAGAAGTTTGAGAGGAGTCTGAACAAGTGATTGGTTAACATCCGTTACTGGAGAACCCGTGAACTGTTTTCAGAAGTTGCATCTGAACAAGTTGGTAGATTAACATCCGTTGTTGGGAAGAATCCGTAAACTGTTTTCAGAAGTTTGAGAGGAGTCTGAACAAGTGATTGGTTAACATCCGTTACTGGAGAACCCGT
Organism: Vicia faba; assembly: GCA_948472305.1. NCBI lineage: Eukaryota > Viridiplantae > Streptophyta > Magnoliopsida > Fabales > Fabaceae > Vicia > Vicia faba. The sequence continues at coordinate 486,728,007 of OX451737.1, forward strand.
GAACTGTTTTCAGAAGTTGCATCTGAACAAGTTGGTAGAATAACATCCGTTGTTGGGAAGAATCCGTAAACTGTTTTCAGAAGTCTTGAGAAGAATCTGAACAAGCGATAGGTTGACATCCGTTACTGGAGAACCCGTGAACTGTTTTCAGAAGTCTTAAAGTTGAATAAGCAATAGAGCAGCATCCGTTGTTGGGAAGCGTCCGTAAACTGTTTTCAAAATTTGCATCTGAACAAGTTGGTAGATAAACATCCGTTGTTGGGAAGAATCCGTAAACTGTTTTCAGAAGTCTTGAAGTTGAATAAGCAATAGAGCAGCATCCGTTGTTGGGAAGCGTCCGTAAACTGTTTTCAAAAGTTGCATCTGAACAAGTTGGTAGATTAACATCCGTTGTTGGGAAGAATCCGTAAACTGTTTTCAGAAGTCTTGAGGTTGAATAAGCAATAGAGCAGCATCCGTTGTTGGGAAGCGTCTGTAAACTGTTTTCAAAAATTGCATCTGAACAAGTTGGTAGATTAACATCCGTTGTTGGGAAGAATCCGTAAACTATTTTCAGAAATCTTGAAGAGGAACCGGTGTAGGGCTTCCTGATGATGAGCTCGTGTAAAACTGCATCTGGATGAATCTGGAATAAGTATCAGAATGTCGCCGTGTCCGGGTCACATCTGAACTATTTCTGGATGAATCTCGGAAGATGATCTGTGTCTGTTGACTGATCTTACCTGAAAAGGTAAAGGGTTAGTTGTATGCAATGTTATGATGCATGATGCAATGTATGTGACATCAACGTTTATAACATGAATGTGATGAATGCGCATGCAAGCTGATGAGCTATCTTGCGGAGGATAAATGAATCTTAGATGGCTGAGGATAAAAGAATCTTGACTGCTACCTGGGAGAATAATTCTTTGGCTGCTGCTGTGGAGGGCAAGAGTCTTCAATTGTTGAAAATGAGAAGTCTGGGGACCCTTGTTGGGAAAATCAGAAGCTTGGGTTGTATGCCAAACTACTGGGGACTTCCTGTCTTGAGGAGATCTGTGTAGGATTTCCTGATGAGTGCGTGTAAAACTGCATCGGGTTTTTGAACACTTTTGACATTCGAATGCCCCAAGTGGTGATGTAGATAATTTCCTGGCTTGTTACAGGTGTTGGTCTACAATCGGTCGTCCACAGATGTTTCCTGGCTTGTTACAGGTGTTGATCTGGAACTCTTCAGACGTGCCCTGGCTGGATACAGGAATCGAGTCTGGAAAGGTGATAGTTAACAGATATGCCCTGGCTGGATACAGGAATCGAATCTTCAAACTCTTCAGACGTGCCCTGGATAGATACCGGAATCGAGTCTGGAAATAGTCGTCAACAGATATGCCCTGGCTGGATACAGGAATTGAATCCTCAAACTCTTCAGACGTGCCCTGGCTAGATACAGGAATCGAGTCTGGAAATAGTAGTCAACAGATATGCCATGGCTGGATACAGGAATCGAATCTTCAAACTCTTCAGACGTGCCCTGGCTAGATACAGGAATCGAGTCTGGAATTAGTCGTCAACAGATATGCCCTGGCTGGATACAGGAATCGAATCTTCAAACTCTTCAGACGTGCCCTGGCTAGATACAGGAATCGAGTCTGGAAATGTGATAGTTGATTTGTTGAACACTTTTGACATTCGAATGCCCCAAGTGGTGATGAAGGAGTCTTGAGTCAGATTACTCTGCATATTGAGAGATTTCTTGAAATCTTGACTGGACTGCCCCAGGTTAACTGGATTTTGAAAGATTTGTTGGACCTTGACTGGACTGCCCCAGGTTAATTGGATGGTGCTATTTCATGCCCCTTGTTGATAGGAGATTTGTGATGGAAGTGTTATCCTCTTGAAGTGATTTTTACTTGCTGAGAGAGTTTTCGTTCCTCCGAACGTTCGTTGTATGAAATTCTTCGCTGTCAAACAAAAAGCCAAATGCAGACAGTGATATTCAAACAATGCAAAGTTTATGTTTGTCTCGAAGTTTTGAAAAATGCGTTTTTAGCAGAAAACTTTTTATAAGACAGATCAACACAAGATTTAGAGCAAAGCCTTACAGGAGTCAGGATACCTTTTGTAACAGTATGCTTTCGAACTAACCCATGCTTCAATTAGGACTTTTAAAAGGTTGTAACGTGGCTTGGTTCACGGTTTAAGAAACAAAGGATAAAGGCTCAAAGTATATTTGTACCCACCCGCTCTTCGTGATGTTCTTCAACCTAAGCTCAGTTAATTGTGCGTCACACTCTGTTTTGAGTTTGGAACGACTTTTGGGCGATGGTTCACCGGTTGAATTTGGGGAGACAGTCATCATCTCCTCTTTTCTTTTTCAACATTTTTCATGTTGTTGAGGATTTTGTAATGACCTCACTATTTTGATTTTGATTTGTTATCCCTAACTTTTGCCTGAATGTTCCCATTTTCGAGATTACAGTCAGCGGGATGCCCCAGCTTTCTTAAGCCTCCTTTATAGGTTTTGGCTCAGTGGGCTTTTTCTCTTTTGAGAGATTGACTGTCTATGTGATAGGGAACCACCCTTGTCTTTTGATTCCAAAGGAATGTTTTTCTTGTCATTCGTCGTTCGTTGTGTTACGAACTTGAGTTTGCGACTTCAATGCACATTTTTTCTTGAATTAACTGAGAGACTACCCTGCCCCAGGTTTATATCAAAGGTTTTGATTGTTTAGAACAGAAAACTCCTACTTCTTTGGCTCGAAGGGGTTGACTAGGGATTATCTTCCTTATAACTCCAGTGTTTGGGATTTGAAAGAAATGTTTGTACATCATCAGCAAGGTCTGTTCAAAAGCATAATGTATAAGATTATGGTATTGTTTCGTCATCCTCCCTCTAAAGGCTCACAGCTTTTTATCAAGAGTCAAATATCATAAAGAAAAGCATAAGAGTAGTGAAACGAATGGATGAATTCAAGACAAACATATGCAATGCATTAATGAAAACAGAGTTTAACATCAACAGATAATTGTTTGACAGCAAAAGAAATTACAACTTTGAAAATTCAAAAAGAAGCAAAAGTCTTTCAGCTTGAGCTTCGTCACTTCAAGTGGAGAACCCTTTAACGGAAGATTTTCATCTCGCCGTCTGGCATGAATTCCAGCACCCCAATGTCGATCAGATCTTGAATCTTATTCTTCAAGGCCCAACAGTCGTTGGTGTCGTGTCCCGGGCTGTAGGAATGGTAAACACAAAATTCGTCGGGACGATAGTTAGGAGAGGAGGTATTGAGCTTCTGAGGAGGATCCCTTAGGGTGAGCAAGTTGACCTCCAACAGGCGCTTCAGTATGAAGAATGATGGTATTTCAGTCTCCGTGAACTGTCTTCCCGACGTTTCTTGCTTACGCCGATTACCCCGTTGACGCTGGCGAGGTTGTTGATGGGCTTGTGACCCTGAAGCAAGCGAAGGAGCCTTCCCCTTGTCTTCTTGAGTGGATGGAGGCTGAGCGGTGACTTGCTCTTCAACCTCATATGTTTGCCCCAATTGTTTATTTGGAAGCAGTTGGCGGACAAGAACTCGGAGTTCCTCTTGTCTTTGAGATAGGTCTTGGATGAGAGCCATCTGGCCCACCAACTGTCCCATCATTTGGGTCCTCAATGTCGTCAGATCAAACTGCAGCTCCGCAAGCTGATCACTCCTGTCATTGTTGGAATTCTCCAAGTTCTTGGTGAGGAGAGCTCTCATCTCTTCTTGCCCCAGAGACAAGTTCAGGCACATCTCCTGCAGCTGAGCAGTCTGGTCTTGGATGTCTCTGACAGACCTTTCTAGAGCCATCTCTTGCTGAAATAAACAGCAGGAGAGTAAGGAAACCTGAAAAAGGAAAGACTGTCAAAATGCAATGCATGATATGTGGATGCATGCTTTCAAGGATCTCTTGGGGTAAACACAAGAAAATGTTAGAGGTTGAACTTTGCTCTTGGATTAGAGAACTTTTCACCGGTGGATGTCTTTCCACTAGAATCAAGCTCACCATGTCGAGTGGGTCATAGCCACTGATTCAAGTTGTTGCGCTTGATCTTTGATTGGAGAGCTTTGCATCGATGGATGTCTTTCCACGAGAATCAAGCTCACCATGTCAAGTGGGTCATAGCCACTGATTCAAGTTGTTGTACTTGATCTTTGATGGCATTTGTTTAGAGGAGAAACCTCTTGCCCCTTGGTAGACGTCTGGTTCAACGTAACCCTGCATCAAAAGAACCCTCGAGATCCTTGAAATGGTTATTGAAAATTCTATGGTATGATGTCATGATGTTATGTACATGTATGCACAAGCAAGTAAGTGTATATACAGGCAAACATATTCACACAAAGCAAACAAGTCCTTAGGTTTAGGCTTGCATGGGGTTCAGGTACTACCCTCTTTCAGTTTCGTTGGTTAAAACCTGTCCTATCAAAAGTAACCGGGTTCTAGAGGATCTCAAATCATTGGCTACCCTCGATCGGTCATAACTCCAACATCGCTATCTTTTCTTGCGGCTGGAACCATCGCGAGAGTTTAGCCTCAATGAGTGTAGCATACTGCTACTGTTCTAATGGTCAAGTTGGGTCAATTTAGGGTTCTAAGGTCGGTTGGTGCTTAATGACTCCTTGGAAGACCCATATTCTCCCCGTTTCAACACGAGGGATATCGGTACAGACCAAGGCGCCACACCAACGTAGCCACTGCTTCACCCATGTCGGTATACGCCGGACAGGTCCCTCACAGATTATGCTACCTAAAAGGGTATTCCCCATATCCGGGTTAGGATCTATGAAACTCCGATACAAAGCCCACAAATGTAAAAGCAAACAAAGCAATCAATTGAAAACAAAGGTGATCTAAACCCTAAGGTAACCCCACTTTGAGTAGTACTCCCCAGCAGAGTCGCCAGTTCTGTGATACGGTGGGAGAACTGACTATGGTTTTGCGTTTGTATTCGCACTTGTTCGGTTGGGCAAGAGTCGCCACTGACTTTTTATTTTATCCTAAAGGAAAGGTTAAAAAAGCACAGCAAAAACCTTTTGAGATATTTCGTGGGTTCGGGAGGTAGATTATGAAAAGGGAAGGTATTAGCACCCTTTTCATCCATGGTTATCCATGGGCTCTTAGTTACTTGGTTTTTAGATCACTTGCCTTGATTTTCGATTGCTTTGAAAATGGTGTGTCTGTGTGTTTGAAAATGTTTTGGAAGAAGATGCCTTGTCTTAGGCTACCCTTGTAACAATTCTTTACTCGAATGTTTTACAAAGGTGTGTATCTTTTCGAAAAGATGTTTCAAAATGTTTTTGAGAGCTTGTTTTTGAAAGTGTTTGTGGAGTGTGGTTTTGAAAAGAAGGCAAGTGTTTTTGCAAGTTGATCTCAAGTAACTAAGAGTTTTGTCTACCCTATTGTACTCAAAGGTTTTCTCTATGTTTTCAACCCTTTTTAACAATTTTGTTCCACCATTGCATTTGGTGGACAATCTTGCGTTTAGGATGTTTAACGGGACGGGTGCGGGTCATCGTATGGACCATGAATGCAATGATGCCAAGTGTCTTTGGCAATTTGCTTTGAAGGGACTATGATCATTCCATTTAGGCAACTTTCGAAAGCGTCATCGAGGGACTTATGATCATTTGAATTCGTTTTGCCAAAGAAACTCGACGTGCAAGCATGGCCCATTTTGGAAGGCAACATGTGGGATTACCCTAGAGGGTGCAAGTGTGATTGTGTATTGATTTCATGTATTTGTCTTGTATTAGGTTATCTAGCGTTTGGTTTTATGTACATGCAAACCCTAGGTCTAACCATGGTATAATTGAAAGCGGTAAATTGCGAAAATGTAAAATCTACGCTATTACAAAATAAGCATCCGGGAGTGGGGGTACAATATTCACAAATGGGGATGAGACTTTAGGAATTTAGTGTCCAATAAGTTACAACCAAATCGAATTTGCGATCAAATGTAAATGTAACGAATATCAATGTATAAGATAAGCAAATGTATATAGGAGCAATGTAAATGTATTGTGTAAGTGTACGTGTATACGTGTATGTATATTTGTATATGTAATTATTTACAGGTGCGACAATGTGAATTTAAGAGAGTATTATTAAGCATTGTTTTAACTTAAAGAATCAAATGTTTATTTACTTAATTAGTCTTGTAATCTTGTATATTGTTAATATGTACAAAAAAAGAATGTTTTGATTAAATGTTTTAAGTATATAAAAAATGTATTTTTATTCATGTGCAAAAATTTCTAAGAAAGGAAAATGTATTTATTTTAAAAAAGAATTTATGTACAAAAAGTATTTTAATTAAATGTTTTAAAGTTTATGTATATTGAAAAATATATTTTAAAAATGTTAAAGTATTAATGTATTAGTGAAAAATATATTAAGTTAGAGAAAAATATATTGTGTTTAAAAATATTTTATATATAAAAGAAAAGGGTTTGTGTTAATTTATTAACAAAATAAACTTGTTTATATAAAAAAAGGGGTAAGTTAATTAATTAACAAAAAAAAGAACTTGTTTTATAAAAAAAGGTTAAGTTAATTAATTAACAAAAAGGACTTTGTTGTACCCCAAAATTTGCCCTCGCATTTTTCCCCAAGAAATCTTAGCTTCAAGTCTTTCCTGATTTTTTTTAAACTGACTCAAGAATCGGACAAACGGACTTTTCTTGTCAGTCAAGCGAAATTAGGGTTTTTACTGATTTTCAGAGCTCTGGATTGTTTCATACAGTTGGCTTAGGGTTGTGGTTGATTCTGGCGCATTTCTGATCAGGCGAATGTTATTTGGCATTTAATCAGGAATTAAGGTTTCATGGGCATATTCTCAGCAAAATTAAAATTCCACAGCACTTTGCAAGTTATTCCGAGATTCGGATTGAATTAGCGTTGTTTTGATTTAATCAGTAAAAGAGACAGTGGTTTGAATTCAGGTTGTTTTGTTTGGGCCAGTCAAAAGAAATATGTAGTATTGGATTCACAGTGTTTATGGCAAATCAATGAAGAGGGAATGCGCTTGATCAGTTTATTTTGGTTGACTGCTGCTTTGCTTTGGATATTGGAAGAGACAGGTTTAATTGATCAATATTGTTTTATTTAAGTTATTTATTATTCTAAATTGAATGATTGAAATTTATTTTTCAATTGTTTTAATTCAAAGAGTTTTAAATAAATAAATAAACAATAAAGAAAGAAAATTAGAATTAATTGGGTAATAAAGATTTTATTGATATTTGAATTATTTGTACAAATGTTGTTTATAATTTAAATTACAAACAATAGTTTACATTAATTTAAATATTAAATAAAATAAAAATTATCCTATTTATTTCTAATTCTTCATTCTTCACTTCGCTCCGGTGCTCCATTTTTCATCTGCAAAAAGAAAAGGAAAAGTCAAAAGCGGTTGAATTAATTAAAAGCAGATAAAATTTGCAATCATCATTAAGGGCCACTGACTGGGATCAGTTGACCCTCTCTGCAAATCACAGGATTTCTCCCGGTTCACAAAGAGGGAAGAATTTTATTCATGAATGCAAAAATGTCAAAATGCATAAAGTACCTAACTGCACAAACTCAATCTCAAACTTCAAATTCAAACCAAACTGAAAAATCCAAGTTACCACTTTCCATCAAAAGCCAAAGGTACAAACTTACTGTCAAGAATACAAAGCTACCAAAGCTATCAATAAAGAAGTTTTGAAAAGATGTCAAAAGCACAAAAGCTGTCAAAGAGATGCAGAGGAAAGTTATGCAAGCAAGCAAATTCTTTAATCATCACTTCCCATCAATGGCCACTTTCAGAAAGTACAATAAAAGAAACATTAAAAAATTCTTCTAAGTGTACTATAGAGAGAGAAAGAAGAGGGAAAGATGCAGGTTTTGAGGCTTTTTGCAGGCAGCAGGAAAAAGCAGATATACAAACTGTCAAGCAAAACTGAAAAAATATACAAAACTGCTAGCTAGGACAGTTGACAAAAAAGGCCAGCAGAACTCTCACCAAAACACAAGAGAGAAAAATATACAAAACATATAAACTACTGCAAGCATAAGCCTTGGTCTAGAGGAACCATACATCAAACCTGAAGCATTCGACCCTAAACCAAAAAAATACCAAAGACTTAAACCTGAGATAGGCTATAAACCAGTTCCAAAAACCTTTAAACCTGCTGAACCTGTCGCAAAGCCAAGCAAACATACAGAACATACAACATAAGCAAAAGAAGCATAACCTGCATAAGCAAAAAGACCATCCAAACTGTCAAACATAAACCAGCATAGGCCAAACAGAACCATCTCAAAAACTCAAAACAATCAAACACATCTCAACACTCAAAAACCTGATAAACCAACAAAACTCATAACCTGCTATGCACCTCACAACAAACCAGACCTCATAACCATACAAGCCAAACAATGGCCTGAACATCAAGACTTCATCCAAACCTGCTAAAGCCTATCCATCAAAAACCAAAGAAACAGTTATCAACCAAGCATCATACCTGTCCAGTCCAAACCTCAAAGACAATTCTTCCAGAAGCAAACTCAGGCCTCAGAATCTCTTCCTCATAGGCCACAAACATCTCACTTGTTAACACCACCAAGCCAACCAGAACCATTTTTCTAACCCTCTAAGCCTCATAATCTCTTCATCATAGGCCACAACAATTCAAAGCATCAAGGGCATAGAAGAAGACAATGTATTCAAAGGCAACCTAGGCCCTCAGTATAAACATCATTGGGCAATAAAACATCTCAGAAGGCAAAATCAATAGAAGTTCAGGGCAATAGGAGAAGAAGAGAGAAAATCTTCAAAAGCAAGCATCATATTTCCAATCAACACAAAGGGACAGAAGAAGAAGAGGAAAGAAGAAAAAAGGTTTTCAGTACAACTCATCATCAAACCCTAAAACGGTAACAAAATACAAAGGTACCAAGAAGGGCTAGTTGCATCCTCACTGTCTCCCCCGCTCATCCTGGCCTCCTAGCGCACGCCCAGCCATCCTCTGCCATCTCCAAAGGTTAACACTCCTTTCTTTTTCTTTCTTTCAAAGATATCCCAGATGGTCATATAGAAAAAAAAGCGAATTTGGAATCAAAACGAATCAACATCATAACATGCAATAATCAATAAACCCGAAATGAAATAAGAAAGATAAAGTTACCTAAAATCCGTCGCCCCAAAGTGTTGTTGGAGGGAAGAAGAGGCCGGAAGTGCCGGTGGCCATGGACAAGACGGCGAAATCACTCAAAATCAGAAGAAGAACGGTGAACCTCAGCGAACGGCGCCGTCCCAAACCCTAAGTGTTTTCGCCTCAACTGAACAAACAAACGCCTAACCCTAAATTCGTTTCAAACAAATGGGCTTTGCCCATTCTGCACCCTCCCAAAAGCCCATAAAATTACTTCCATTTTAATTAAAACACTTTTTTTTATATATATACTTAATTCAATTAATTTGAAAACATTTTTTTGATACACATTAAAATACATTTGTACATAAAAATAATAAAATACTTTTTTTATCATATAACTAAAATTGAAAACTTTTTTTAATTAAAGTATACATTTGTACATAATAATAAAAATACATTTTTTCTAATATTAACATTCTTAAAAACACTTAATTAACACACTTTTTGTATATAATAAACCATGATACATTTTATACATAATCTAATTAAAACTTGAACATACGATTTAATTAAAACATTTTTCTTTTGTACATATTAAAAATACATAAATCAAAGATTCCTTAAAACACATTTAGGTCAAATACCCTAATACGCTTCAATTTCACATGTCGCGCCTGTAAATAATTACACACAATACATATACATCTCACACTTACACTTACACAATACATTCATGTTGCTCCTATACATTTTTTTATCTTATATTTATATATTCGATATTTGCATTTGATCGCACATTTGATTTGGTTGTAACTTATTGGATACCATAAGTCTCATCCCCATTCATACACTTGTACCCCCATTCCCGGATACTATTTTGTAATAGCGTAGATTTTACATTTCCGCAATTTACAGTTTTCCAATTATACCATGGTTAGACCTAGGGTTTGCATGTACATAAAATCAAACGCTAGATAACCTAATACAAGACAAATACATGTAATCAATACACAATCACACTTGCACCCCCTAGGGTAATCCCACATGTTGCCTTCCAAAATGGGCCATGTTTGCACGTCGAGTATCTTTGGCAAAACAAATTCAAATGATCATAAGTCCCTCGATGACGCTTTCGAATGTTGCCTAAAACGGAATGATCATAGTCCCTTCAAAGCAAATTGCCAAAGACACTTGGCCTCATTGCATTCATGGTCCATACGATGACCCGCGCCCGTCCCGAATAAACTTCCTAAATGCAAGATTGTCCATCAATTTCAATGGTGGAGCGAAATTGTTAAAAGGGGTTAAAACATGACAAATACCTTTGAGTACAATAGGGTAGACAAAACTCTTAGTTACTTGAGACCAACTTGCAAAAACACTTGCCTTCTTTTCAAAAACCACAATCCATAACACTTTCAAACAAACTTTCAAAAACATTTGAAACATCTTTTCGAAAAGATCCACACTTTTCTAAAACACTCAAACGCGAGTCAAATACATTGGTCGCCTAAGACAAGGCATCTCTTCAAAAATATTTTCAAAACACACACACATACACCACAATTTCAAACAATCGAAAATCAAGGCAAGTGATCTAAAAAACCAAGTAACTAAGAGCCCATGGATAACCATGGATGAAAAGGGTGCTAATACCTTCCCTTTTCATAATCTACCCCCCGAACCCACGAAATATCTCAAAAGGTTTTTGCTGTGCTTTTTTAACCTTTCCTTTAGGATAAAATAAAAAGTCGGTTTCGACTCTTGCTCAACCGCACAAGTGCAAATACAAACGCAAAACACTAGTCAGTTCTCCCACCGTATCACAGAACTGGCGACTCTGCTGGGGATATACTTAAAAGTGGGGTTACCTTAGGGTTTAGATCACCTTTGTTTTCAATTGATTGCTTTGTTTGCTTTTACATTTGTGGGCTTGGTATCGGAGTTTTATAGATCCTAACCCGGATCTGGGGAAACCCTTTTAGGTAGCATAATCTGTGAGGGACCTGTCCGGCGTATACCGACATGGGTGAAGCAGTGGCTACGTTGGTGTGGCGTCTTGGTCTGTACCGATATCCCTCGTGTTAAGACGGGGAGAATATGGGTCTTCCAAGGAGTCATTAAGCACCAACCGACCTTAGAACCCTAAATTGACCAACTTGGCCATTAGAGCAGTAGCAGCATGCTACACTCATTGAGGCTAAACTCTCGAGATGGTTCCGACCGCGAGAAAAGGTTGCGATGCTGGAGTTATGACCGATTGAGGGTAGCCAATGATATGAGATCCTCTAGAACCCGGTTACTTCTGATAGGACAGGTTTTAACCAACAAACTGAAAGAGGGTAGTACCTGAACCTCATGCAAGCCTAAACCTAAGGACTTGTTTGCTTTGTGTGAATATGTTTGCCTGTATATACACCCACTTGCTTGTGCATACATGTACATAACATCATGACATCATACCATAGCATTTTCAATAACCATTTCAAGGATCTCGAGGGTTCTTTTGATGCAGGGTTACGTTGAACCAGACGTCTATCAAGGGGCAAGGGGTTTCTCCTCTAACCAATGCAATCAAAGATCAAGTACAACAACTTGAATCAGTGGCTATGACCCACTCGACATGGTGAGCTTGATTCTCGTGGAAAGACATCCGCCGATACAAAGATTCTCCAAACAAAGTTCAAGTACAACAACTTGAATCAGTGGCTACGACCCACTCGACATGGTGAGCTTGATTCTCGTGGAAGGACGTCCACCGGTGCAGAGCTCTCCGATCCAAGAGCAAAGTTCAAACTCTAACATTTTCTTGTGTTTACCCCAAGAGATCCTTGAAAGCATGCATCCACATATCATGCATTTCATCTTGACAATCTTTCCTTTTTCAGGTTTCCTTACTCTCCTGCTGTTTATTTCAGCAAGAGATGGCTCTAGAAAGGTCTGTCAAAGACATCCAAGACCAGACTGCTCAGCTACAGGAGATGTTCCTGAACTTGTCTCTGGGGCAAGAAGAGATGAAAGCTCTCCTCACCAAGGGCTTGGGGAGTTCCAGCAATGCCAGGAGTGATCAGATTGCGGAGCTGCAGTTTGATCTAACCACCTTGAGGACTCAAGTGATGGGACAGTTGGTGGGCCAAATGGCTCTCATCCAAGATCTATCCCTAAGACAAGAGGAACTCAGAGTTCTTGTCCGCCAACTGCTTCCAAACAACCAACTGGGGCAAACATCTGAGGTCAAAGAGCCAGTCACCGCTCAGCCTCCATCAACTCAAGAAGACAAGGGGAAAGCTCCTTTGCTAGCTTCAGGGTCACAAGCCCATCAACAACCTCGCCAGCGTCAACGGGGCAGTCGGCGTAAGCAAGAAAAGTCGGGAAGACAGTTCACGGAGACTGAAATACCATCATTCTTTATACTGAAGCGCCTATTGGAGGTCAATTTGCTTACCGTAAAGGACCCTCCTCAGAAGCCCAATATCTCCTCTCCTCACTATAATCCCGACGCATTCTGTGTTTACCACTCCTACAGCACGGGACACGACACCAACGACTGTTGGGCCTTGAAGAACAAGATTCAAGATTTGATCGACATTGGAGTGCTGGAATTCATGCCAGACGGCAAGATGAAAATCTTCCGTTAAAGGGTTCTCCACTTGAAGTGACGAAGCTCGAGCTGAAAGACTTTTGCTTCTTTTTGAATTTTCAAAGTTGTAATTTCTTTTGCTGTCAAACAATTATCTGTTGATGTTAAACTCTGTTTTCATTAATGCATTGCATATGTTTGTCTTGAATTCATCCATTCGTTTCACTACTCTTATGCTTTTCTTTACGATATTTGACTCTTGATAAAAAGCTCTAAAGCCTTTAGAGGGAGGATGACGAAACAATACCATGATCTTATACAGTATGCTTTTGAACAAACCTTGCTGATGATGTACAAGCATTTCTTTCAATTCCCAAACACTGGAGTTATAAGGAAGTTAATCCCTAGTCAACCCCTTCGAGCCAAAGAAGTAGGAGTTTTTCTGTTCTAAACGGTCAAAACCCTTGATATAAACCCGGGGCAGGGTAGTCTCTCAGTTAATCCAAAAGAAAATGCGCATTGAAGTCGTAAACTCTCAGTTCGTAACACAACGAACGACACCAAAAAAGAAAGCATTCCCTTGGAGTCAAAAGACAAGGGTGGTTCCCTATCATATAGACAGTCAATCTCTCAAAAGAGAAAGAGCCCACTGAGCCAAAACCTATAAAGGAGGCTTGAGAAAGCTGGGGCATCCCGCTGACAGTAATCCCGGAAAACGGTAACAGTCAGGCAAAAGTTAGGGATAACAAATCAAAATCAAAATAGTGAGGTCATTACAAAATCCTCAACAACATGAAAAGTGTTGAAGAAAGAAAAGGAGATGATGACTGTCTCCCAAAATTCAAACTGGTGAACCATCGCCCAAAAGTCGTTCGAAACTTAAAACAGAGTATGACGCAATTAACTGAGCTTAGGTTGAAGAACATCACGAAGAGCGGGTGGGTACAAATATACTTTGAGCCTTTATCCTTTGTTTCTTAAACCGTGAACCAGGCCACGTTATAACCCTTCAAAAGTCCTAATTGAAGCATGGGTTAGTTCGAAAGCATACTGTTACAAAAGGTATCCTGACTCCTGTAGGGCTTACTCTAAATCTTGTGTTGACTTGTCTTATGAAAAGTTTTCTGCTAAAAAACGCATTTTTCAAAACTTCGAGACAAACATAAACTTTGCATTATTCGAATATCACTGTCTGCATTTGACCTTTTATTTGACAGCGAAGAAATTCATACAGCGAATGTTCGGAGGAACGAAAACTCTCTCAGTAAGTCAAAATCACTTCAAGAGGATAACGCTTCCATCAAATCTCTTACCAACAAGGGGCATGACATGTCACAATTCAATTAACCTGGGGCAGTCCAGTCAAGGTCCAACAGATCTTTCAAAATTCAATAAACCTGGGGCAGTCCAGTCAAGGTCCAACAGATCTTTCAAAGTTCAGTTAACCTGGGGCAGTCCAGTCAAGATTTCAAGAAATCTCTCAATATGCAGAGTAATCTGATTCAAGACTCCTTTTTCACCACTTGGGGCATTCGAATGTCAAAAGTGTTCAACAAATCAACTACAACATTTCCAGACTCGATTCCTGTATCTAGCCAGGGCACGTCTGAAGAGTTTGAAGGTTCGATTCCTGTATCCAGCCAGGGCATGTCTATCAACTGTCAATTCCAGATTCGACTCCTGTATCCAGCCAGGGCATATCTGTTGACCACATTTCCAGACTCGATTCCTGTATCTAGCCAGGGCACGTCTGAAGAGTTCGAAGATTCGATTCCTGTATCCAGCCAGGGCATATCTATCAACTATTACAATTCCAGATTCGACTCCTGTATCCAGCCAGGGCATATCTGTTGACCACATTTCCAGACTCGATTCCTGCATCTAGCCAGGGCACGTCTGAAGAGTTTGAAGATTCGATTCCTGTATCCAGCCAGGGCATATCTGTCAGCTATCACATTTCCAGACTCGATTCCTGTATCCAGCCAGGGCATGTCTGAAGAATTCCAGATCAACACCTGTAACTACCCAGGAAAACATCTGTGAACGACCGATTGTAGACCAACACCTGTAATAAGCCAGGAATTTATCTACATCACCACTTGGGGCATTCGAATGTCAAAAGTGTTCAAAACCCGATGCAGTTTTACACAAGCTCATCATCAGGAAGCCCTACACCGGTTCCTCTTCAAGACTTCTGAAACAAGTTTACGGATTATTCCCAACAACGGATGTTAATCTACCAACTTGTTCAGACTCTTCTCAACCTTTGAAATTAGTTTACAGACGCTTCCCAACAACGGATGCGGCTCTATTGCTGATTCAACTTCAAGATTTCTGAAAATAGTTCATGGGTTCTCCAAGTAAACGGATGTTAACCTATCACTTGTTCAGATTCTTCTCTAAGACTTCTGAAAACAGTTCATAGATTCTTCCCAAGTAACGGATGTTAATCTATCAGCTTGTTCAGATGCAACCTTTGAAATTAGTTTACGGACGCTTCCCAACAACGGATGCGGCTCTATTGCTGATTTAACGTCAAGATTTCTGAAAATAGTTCACGGGTTCTCCAAGTAACGGATGTTAACCTATCGCTTGTTCAGATTCTTCTCAAGCTAACCACCACGGAAGATCGCGCTCGCCAAAATTCTCCCTATCCCCAGCGGAGTTCATCAAAATTCGCCAGCAGTAACTTATCTTTGCAAATCCCCGGCCAGAGAATCCTCCGGAATTCAATTCCCCTCAGAGTTTAAGCTTCATCATCCCCAGCAAGGCTAAAACTTCAATTATCAATCCCCAGCGGAGCCAGACCATTGAACCTTCTCCCCACAGAGTTTTGAGAGGGCAAATCTTGAGTTCCCCAGTGAAGTCACCAGAGTCACTTCCCGCCAAGCGGAAGATTCTCAATCTGGCCTCCCCAGCATGAGTCTACTAGTTTGGAACTCCCCAGTAGAGGTCATCAGGAATTCTCTTCCCCAGCAGCAGCCAAGGATTTATTTTCCCCGACAGCAGTCAAGATGCTTTTATCTTCAGCCATCTCGGATTCATGTATCCTCGACAAGATTAGCTCATCAGCTTACATGCGCATTCATCACATTCATGTCATAAATATTGATGTCACGTACACTGCATCATGCATCATAACATTGCATACAAGTAACCCTTTGCCTTTTCAGGTAAGATCAGTCGACAGACACAGATCATCTCTCAAGATTCATCCAGAAATGGTTCAGATGTGACCCGGACACGGCGACATTCTGATACTTATTCCAGATTCATTCAGACGCGTCAGCAGGAAACCCTACACCGGTTCCTCTTCAACTTCAAGACTTCTGAAAACGGTTTACGGATTCTTCCCCACAACAGATGTCAATCTACCAACTTGTTCAGACTCTTCTCAATTCCTGAAAACAGTTTACAGATTCTTCCCCACAACGGATGTCAATCTACCAACCGATTCAGACTCTTCTCAATTTTTGAAAATAGTTTACGGACATGTCCCAACAACGGATACTGCTCTATTGCTTATTCAATCTCAGATAGTTTACAGATTCTCCAGACATGGACGTCAATCTGTTGCTTGTTCAGACCCCTAATTCAGAGATGTTCCAAAACATGGGTGGCTTTCTGATACTTGTCCACTCACCATTGACATACATTTCAACATTTCCAGATGGCATCTATAAGCCCCTCTTCCTACCAACAGTCGCCGAATGACATCTTTAAGCCCATTCTCAGATGGCATCTCTAAGCCCATTCCCCGACAAAATTCTCTCGCACCAGATGGCATCTTTAAGCCCATCACCAAATGGCATCTTTAAGCCCATTCACCTCCACCATCATATCGCCGAGTGCAAATTTTCTGGGCACTTTAGTGTCCAATCTTCTTTTACCTTCAAGTCGCGAAAGGCAAACTTGCCAATCTAACTCTTCAGGTCCAAGAAGATTGAACAGGGGCAACTGTTGTACCCCAAAATTTGCCCTCGCATTTTTCCCCAAGAAATCTCAACTTCAAGTCTTTCCTGATTTTTTTAAACTGACTCAAGAATCGGACAAACGGACTTTTCTTGTCAGTCAAGCGAAATTAGGGTTTTTACTGATTTTCAGAGCTCTGGATTGTTTCATACAGTTGGCTTAGGGTTGTGGTTGATTCTGGCGCATTTCTGATCAGGCGAATGTTATTTGGCATTTAATCAGGAATTAAGGTTTCATGGGCATATTCTCAGCAAAATTAAAATTCCACAGCACTTTGCAAGTTATTCCGAGATTCGGATTGAATTAGTGTTGTTTTGATTTAATCAGTAAAAGAGACAGTGGTTTGAATTCAGGTTGTTTTGTTTGGGCCAGTCAAAAGAAATATGCAGTATTGGATTCACTGTGTTTATGGCAAATCAGTGAAGAGGGAATGCGCTTGATCAGTTTATTTTGGTTGACTGCTGCTTTGCTTTGGATATTGGAAGAGACAGGTTTAATTGATCAATATTGTTTTATTTAAGTTATTTATTATTCTAAATTGAATGATTGAAATTTATTTTTCAATTGTTTTAATTCAAAGAGTTTTAAATAAATAAATAAACAATAAAGAAAGAAAATTAGAATTAATTGGGTAATAAAGATTTTATTGATATTTGAATTATTTGTACAAATGTTGTTTATAATTTAAATTACAAACAATAGTTTACATTAATTTAAATATTAAATAAAATAAAAATTATCCTATTTATTTCTAATTCTTCATTCTTCACTTCGCTCCGGTGCTCCATTTTTCATCTGCAAAAAGAAAAGGAAAAGTCAAAAGCGGTTGAATTAATTAAAAGCAGATAAAATTTGCAATCATCATTAAGGGCCACTGACTGGGATCAGTTGACCCTCTCTGCAAATCACAGGATTTCTCCCGGTTCACAAAGAGGGAAGAATTTTATTCATGAATGCAAAAATGTCAAAATGCATAAAGTACCTAACTGCACAAACTCAATCTCAAACTTCAAATTCAAACCAAACTGAAAAATCCAAGTTACCACTTTCCATCAAAAGCCAAAGGTACAAACTTACTGTCAAGAATACAAAGCTACCAAAGCTATCAATAAAGAAGTTTTGAAAAGATGTCAAAAGCACAAAAGCTGTCAAAGAGATGCAGAGGAAAGTTATGCAAGCAAGCAAATTCTTTAATCATCACTTCCCATCAATGGCCACTTTCAGAAAGTACAATAAAAGAAACATTAAAAAATTCTTCTAAGTGTACTATAGAGAGAGAAAGAAGAGGGAAAGATGCAGGTTTTGAGGCTTTTTGCAGGCAGCAGGAAAAAGCAGATATACAAACTGTCAAGCAAAACTGAAAAAATATACAAAACTGCTAGCTAGGACAGTTGACAAAAAAGGCCAGCAGAACTCTCACCAAAACACAAGAGAGAAAAATATACAAAACATATAAACTACTGCAAGCATAAGCCTTGGTCTAGAGGAACCATACATCAAACCTGAAGCATTCGACCCTAAACCAAAAAAATACCAAAGACTTAAACCTGAGATAGGCTATAAACCAGTTCCAAAAACCTTTAAACCTGCTGAACCTGTCGCAAAGCCAAGCAAACATACAGAACATACAACATAAGCAAAAGAAGCATAACCTGCATAAGCAAAAAGACCATCCAAACTGTCAAACATAAACCAGCATAGGCCAAACAGAACCATCTCAAAAACTCAAAACAATCAAACACATCTCAACACTCAAAAACCTGATAAACCAACAAAACTCATAACCTGCTATGCACCTCACAACAAACCAGACCTCATAACCATACAAGCCAAACAATGGCCTGAACATCAAGACTTCATCCAAACCTGCTAAAGCCTATCCATCAAAAACCAAAGAAACAGTTATCAACCAAGCATCATACCTGTCCAGTCCAAACCTCAAAGACAATTCTTCCAGAAGCAAACTCAGGCCTCAGAATCTCTTCCTCATAGGCCACAAACATCTCACTTGTTAACACCACCAAGCCAACCAGAACCATTTTTCTAACCCTCTAAGCCTCAGAATCTCTTCATCATAGGCCACAACAATTCAAAGCATCAAGGGCATAGAAGAAGACAATGTATTCAAAGGCAACCTAGGCCCTCAGTATAAACATCATTGGGCAATAAAACATCTCAGAAGGCAAAATCAATAGAAGTTCAGGGCAATAGGAGAAGAAGAGAGAAAATCTTCAAAAGCAAGCATCATATTTCCAATCAACACAAAGGGACAGAAGAAGAAGAGGAAAGAAGAAAAAAGGTTTTCAGTACAACTCATCATCAAACCCTAAAACGGTAACAAAATACAAAGGTACCAAGAAGGGCTAGCTGCATCCTCACTGTCTCCCCCGCTCATCCCGGCCTCCTAGCGCACGCCCAGCCATCCTCTGCCATCTCCAAAGGTTAACACTCCTTTCTTTTTCTTTCTTTCAAAGATATCCCAGATGGTCATATAGAAAAAAAAAGCGAATTTGGAATCAAAATGAATCAACATCATAACATGCAATAATCAATAAACCCGAAATGAAATAAGAAAGATAAAGTTACCTAAAATCCGTCGCCCCAAAGTGTTGTTGGAGGGAAGAAGAGGCCGGAAGTGCCGGTGGCCATGGACAAGACGGCGAAATCACTCAAAATCAGAAGAAGAACGGTGAACCTCAGCGAACGGCGCCGTCCCAAACCCTAAGTGTTTTCGCCTCAACTGAACAAACAAATGCCTAACCCTAAATTCGTTTCAAACAAATGGGCTTTGCCCATTCTGCACCCTCCCAAAAGCCCATAAAATTACTTCCATTTTAATTAAAACACTTTTTTTTATATATATACACTTAATTCAATTAATTTGAAAACATTTTTTTGATACACATTAAAATACATTTGTACATAAAAATAATAAAATACTTTTTTTATCATATAACTAAAATTGAAAACTTTTTTTAATTAAAGTATACATTTGTACATAATAATAAAAATACATTTTTTCTAATATTAACATTCTTAAAAACACTTAATTAACACACTTTTTGTATATAATAAACCATGATACATTTTATACATAATCTAATTAAAACTTGAACATACGATTTAATTAAAACATTTTTCTTTTGTACATATTAAAAATACATAAATCAAAGATTCCTTAAAATACATTTAGGTCAAATACCCTAATACGCTTCAATTTCACATGTCGCGCCTGTAAATAATTACACACAATACATATACATCTCACACTTACACTTACACAATACATTCATGTTGCTCCTATACATTTTTTTATCTTATATTTATATATTCGATATTTACATTTGATCGCACATTCGATTTGGTTGTAACTTATTGGATACCATAAGTCTCATCCTCATTCATACACTTGTACCCCCATTCCCGGATACTATTTTGTAATAGCGTAGATTTTACATTTCCGCAATTTACAGTTTTCCAATTATACCATGGTTAGACCTAGGGTTTGCATGTACATAAAATCAAACGCTAGATAACCTAATACAAGACAAATACATGTAATCAATACACAATCACACTTGCACCCCCTAGGGTAATCCCACATGTTGCCTTCCAAAATGGGCCATGTTTGCACGTCGAGTATCTTTGGCAAAACAAATTCAAATGATCATAAGTCCCTCGATGACGCTTTCGAATGTTGCTTAAAACGGAATGATCATAGTCCCTTCAAAGCAAATTGCCAAAGACACTTGGCCTCATTGCATTCATGGTCCATACGATGACCCGCGCCCGTCCCGAATAAACTTCCTAAATGCAAGATTGTCCATCAATTTCAATGGTGGAGCGAAATTGTTAAAAGGGGTTAAAACATGACAAATACCTTTGAGTACAATGGGGTAGACAAAACTCTTAGTTACTTGAGACCAACTTGCAAAAACACTTGCCTTCTTTTCAAAAACCACAATCCACAACACTTTCAAACAAACTTTCAAAAACATTTGAAACATCTTTTCGAAAAGATCCACACTTTTGTAAAACACTCAAACACGAGTCAAATACATTGGTCGCCTAAGACAAGGCATCTCTTCAAAAATATTTTCAAAACACACACACATACACCACAATTTCAAACAATCGAAAATCAAGGCAAGTGATCTAAAAAACCAAGTAACTAAGAGCCCATGGATAACCATGGATGAAAAGGGTGCTAATACCTTCCCTTTTCATAATCTACCCCCCGAACCCACGAAATATCTCAAAAGGTTTTTGCTGTGCTTTTTTAACCTTTCCTTTAGGATAAAATAAAAAGTCGGTGGCGACTCTTGCTCAACCGCACAAGTGCGAATACAAACGCAAAACACTAGTCAGTTCTCCCACCGTATCACAGACTTGTTTTATATACAAAAAAAAAGGTTAAAGCTTTTGAATGGGCCTTTGGAAGGTTATGGCCCAAACAAGAGAAACGAGGGGGGTGTATGACTTAGAACGCTTGGGCTCAGATGCTTCAGAAACGCGTTAGGCCCATAGTTTGAATGAACAGTTTTAGGGTTTTGTTGATTTGTTTTCATTTGGGATAACGCTTAGGATTACAGAAGCGCACCGTTCATTCGTTTTCGTTCATCTTCTTCGTCCTAGTTCATCTTTTCGTCATGGATTTCTGAATACAACTCCTTCATGCAAAGCCAAACAGATGCCACCATCCCTCTTTCACCCTCCGTAGACCACCCAGATCAAGCTACAAGGTATGATTTCGATCTCAAACGTATTAGGGTTTCATTCCTCTTTTGATTTTTTAGTTTCAATTGGGCTTTGACTTATGTTTAGTTTCTTTCGTTATTTTGACATGCATGTAAGGAGGTATAAGAGCACTACCTTTTAGAGATGGAGGAGGAGGGATTTTGGAGGCGTTGAGGCTCGACGGTGAAGGGAACGTGAATGAATCTTTGCTTCCTGGTACCTTTGTATATTTCTTTTGGTTTTATGACGATTATGGCCTGAAAACCTTTGTATATTTCTTTTGGTTTTATGATGATTATGGCCTGAAAACCTTTGTATACTTCTTTATCTCTTCTCCTCGTTGGCTTGCCTTTGTTGCCTTTTTGATTTGCCTGTTTAAATGTGATGCTTTTTTTTAAGCCCAGTGATGAACTTTCTGAGGGCTTAGGGTTGACCCTGAATGCTTGAGTATGCTTGAATATGCTTCCTTAGCTTCAACCGTCTTGTTGCCTTTTGAATGCTTGTTGAAATGTGATGCTTCTTTGACTTGTTAATGCTGCCTTGCTCTGAGTTGCCTCAGTATTCCTTCATTATTGCCTTGAATGTTTGTTTATGGCCCAATGATGAGTATTCCTCTGAGGGTTCTCATGTGGGCTTTTGTGTTTGATGTTGCCTCTGGTTCTTTAGGCTTGGTTATGGCTTTTGATGACTTGTGAGCATTGAGTTTATTTCTTTGGTTATCTGTTGGGATCAGTTTGACAGGGTTTTTAGAGGTTTGAATGTTTTATGGTTAAGGCTGGACATCAGGTTTCTTAGTGTTTAGCCTGGATTATTTGGTACAGGTTTTAGTCTTGACAGGGTTTTGAATGGCTTATGGCTTTTTGAGGTTTCTGTTTGGATGTATTTGGATTAGGCTTGAAGCTGGACAGGTCTTTGATTTTCTGGTTTGCTCGCTTAGTATATTTCAGGTTATGGTTTATGCCTTAACAGATTTATGCTTAGGTAGGTATGGTTTTGATGGTTGTAGGCTTGGACTTGGTTTGAGCGGAATAGTACAGGTACAGGTTTGTGAGGTTTCAGCAGGTGCATGCTTGTGTTATCTGGTTGTGAGGCTTTTGGTTCTTATGATTGTAAACAAACAGGTTCAAGGTCCTTTGGGACTTGGAGGCTTATCAGTTTTGTATATTTTTTGTATTGGTTTGCTTCCTCCTTTTATCCACTGTGTTCAGTTTTTGTTTATTTTCTTCCTTCCTGCCTAAAGCCTAAACCTGCTTTCTTTTTCTCTTTTTCTTCTCTCTCAGTACAGTTTATATATTTAAAATATGCTTATGCTGTACTTTTATTCTGAAAGGGCCACTTGGGAAATGATGACAATGGGATAGTTTGCTTGCATAACCATTTTCCTCTGCATATTTGTCCCTTCTTTTGACAGCTTCTTGTACTTTGTATCTTTTCAAATCTTCTTCTTTGATAGCTTGGGTAGCCTTGTGACATTTTGACAGCAAGTTTGAATTTTTCAGTTTGGACTTTGTAGTTTGATTTGCACTTTGGAGTTTTGAGATTTGAACTTATGCAGTTTGGACAATTTTTGAATTGTGCAATTTTGACTTTTGTGCATTCATTTTTAGCAAATAAAAATTCGTCCCTCTTTGTGAACCGGGAGAAATCCCGTGATTTGCAGAGAGGGTTAACTGATCCCAATCAGTGGCCCTTAATGATGAATTTTATATCTGTCTCTTTTATTTACTTATCTGCTATTTGACTTTTCTTCTTTTCTTTTGCAGATGAATAATGGAGAGGGGTATTAAATGAAGAATGAAGAATTGGAGACTTAGAAAAAATAGGATAGTTTCATTTTTTTTATTTAAATTTAAATTAATGTAAAATCATTGTTGTAAATAAATTGTAAACAATAATTGTATGAATAATTTAAAAATAAATAAAAGTTTTTATTATCCAATTAATTATATTTCCTCCTTTTTTCAATTATTTACTTATTATTTATAGTTCTTTAAATTAAAGTAACTGAAAATTAAATTCCAGATATTTAATCTTTAGAATAATAAATAATCAACTAAACATTGATTCCACGTTGATCAAAATAATGAACTTGGCGCTTCCATCATCTAAAGCAAAGCACAGTCAAACGCAATAACTGATCAGACGCATTCCCTTCTTACTGATTTCTTACCAAACACTGTAAATCCAAACTGAATGTATCCTTTGACTGGTTCAAACAAACAAATGTGAATTCAAACCAAATGCCTTCTTTTACTGATTAAATCAAACAATGCGTATTCAAACCAAATCCCGGAACAACTTGCAAAGCACCGTAGAATTAAATCTTTCTGAAGAACCGCGCACGAAAAACCCTAATTCCTGATTAAATGCCAAAGAACGTTCGCCTGATCAAAGTTGAGCCAAAGTCAACCAAAACCCTAAGCCATCTGTGTGAAACATTCCAGAGCCCTGAAAATCAATGAAACCCTAATTGTGTCCTGACTGACGAGAAAAGTCTGTTTGACCGATTCTTGAGCCAGTTTGAAAAATCAAGAAACGCCTGAAGCTGCGATTTCTTGTGGAAAAATGCGAGGGCAAATTTTGGGGTACAACAACGTTCTCTTCGGTACTTTGGTCTTCGACTTCATTTTGACTCGAAGATTCCAGTTCGTCTGCCATTTACCTGCGAAGCACAGGAAACCGGTGAAATTCGAGAGCAAATCTGCATGCTCGCCACAGTGACGGGAAGTAGTGTGCGACAAGCCAAACACGGACACCCCAGCTCGATCAGGCATCGGGAACAACAAGAGAATAGCATGAACACCTCGGGCGATAAACATGGATGACTCGAACAAGGTCCTGACTTCGCCTGCCCGACACTAAGATGCTACGACGAGTTGTCCTACATACTTTCTAAGGGGTCAACATATCGGCCAACTCATGGGTTCGCCGACCAAAACTATGAATGTGACGGGCAATATCGTAGATCATATGCCTAAAACTACCAATATCACGGGCAATATCATAGATCATGCGCCTAAAACTATGAAGGTCACGGGAAGCACTGCGAGTCACGTACCTAAAACTATGGGTTCACCGGGCACAGACATGAATATACCGGGCACTACTCCCAGATGTGGGTTTCTAACATCCAAATAACGTTAAAATTACCTACAACGAAGAAAAATAGGAGGAATAAACACTTACTTGGAAGAAAAGAAGAATGTACGACAACGATGAGAGTAGTCAATGGCGGATGGTGCGGTAATCTCGCGGTGTTGTAGAAAACAACAGCGGCAAAAGCAGAGGAAGAAAGAGAAGCATGGAGAAGAAAAACAAATTATGGGACCCAAGGATCCTATTTATAGGGATGACGTGGAATACGAAACGTCGCCCCGGGGAGCCACGAACTTCCCCTCCTCGACATCTACTCCCCTAGGCAATGATGACCCTATTGTCGCTAGGGTGGCGTCACGGTTCCCAAGGATTGCCTCGTGTATCCAACAAACACAGCCCGCGAGGAATTCCCCGAGCACGCGTCGACGAGGATTATGCTACGAATGCAACCCGTGAGAAACTCCTCGAGCACGCATTAGAAAGCAATATCCTGGTCTGGGCATCAGATCCCCGTGGTAAAGGCGAGCTGAAGTCAAGTCGTAACTCCTGCTCTAGGAGCAACGACTTAGGGGGCTCCTATTCTGGATTGGGCCCGTCGTGGCCCAAAGTGCAGATAAAAGGCCCAATCTAAGAAAATTACTCGAGGAATGCGCACCCGCGGATCACCGCCGACGTGCCCGCCCACAGACTGTAGCCATGCCCGCCATTGCCCGCGACACATGGTGTCCTCGACCAAGGGAACTCCAGCTCGAGTCCTGCTTGAGCACTCTCCCCGTAGGGCAGATTTTGTCCTCTGACCGTTAACGAATCATCTAAACTCCGGAAAGACCGCGTCTCCGTCCCTCCACATTCTTCACAGAGCATCACCAGGAAGGGGACCATGTGCGGGGCCCCACTACTCACGTAGAACCTGGCAGTTCCTTTATTGGGCCAGTTCTGGTCGGCCCAATGAGGGGACCTTGGCCCAGCGCTGGGGGCTATAAATACCCTGTGTTCCCAGAGGGTCAGGTATTCATCTATTACGCACCTATACATTTTTTGACTGCTCATTCCGCCACTCGTTTTAGCATCAGAGTGTCTTGCAGGTACCCCCCCCCCCATCTCACTCAAATTATGCCCGAGCCAGTCGTGACGGTCCAGGTATGATCAGGTACGATCAATTTCGAACTTAATACCTCCTGTGAAAACTTAGCCAACTCAATTTGTGAAATTTTGGCGTCGGAACCATCTAGATACGATGAAAATCGACCAAGTTATGATTTTCTGAACATGACACAAATAAACTTCTGTCACAAATTTTCTATATGAAAATACTTGATAAATCCGCATTTTTGAAGACCTTATGACCGAAATTGGCTTCCATATGTGAGAGATGAAAACGTAAATGATGTCAAGACGGAATTTTGGCCATCGGAACGGGTTCAAAACAAGCCACGATCTTCAAGTTATGAATTTTTTAGTGCGTAAAAACTGCACTTTCAGCACACTTCTTCACCATATTTCTTCGAGAAAACTCACACATTCGGAGACCTTCTTTAAAGAATTGACTCTTGAGTCGAACCTGAATTTGAGAATAGATTATCTGAGATATATTGGCGAAAGAACACCTAAATATGACGCGTCGGGTTGGACTTGTGAATCTTTGAACCCCGAATCATTGTGAAACGGCGAACCGATCTTCAGCATTAAAAATACTCTTAGAACATCCATTGACGAAATAAACGTCACTTGTAACTTGAAGAAGTTTGCTAAATATATATTGATTCCATAACCATAAAACCAATGATATGCATGTATGTAATAATGAAATGTAAGCCAAAAAGGTCAAAATAATGAGGGTAAATTTTGGGGTACAACACCCCCATATGTCAAACTTACACTAGTCATATTCGATCAGAATTATTCCTTTTTTTTTTTTCAAATTTAGTAATTTATCGATCTTCAATCGTTTGGTGAAATATCGATCAACTATGTTTCACTTGAGCAATTTCTAACTTCAAGTTCACCTCGATTTACCTTTTTTCTTAAGAAGTGAAATCTAGTTTCGATATGCTTATTTCTTCCATACAGAATTGGATTCTTCGCCAGATTTATGGATGACTTGTTGTTGATTTGAAACACAAGAGGTTTCTTTACTTCGACCTTCATTTCTTCAAGTATTGATCTGACCCAAATTGCTTGACATGCAACATAGGATCATGTTATATATTCAGCTTCACATGATGATAATGCCACCATATATTGTTTTTTAGAGCACCATGAGATTGAGGCACTAAATACTTGAAAGAAATATCCAGTTGTGCTTCTTCATCTTCATTATCTCCACACCAATCAACATTTGAAAAACATTTAAATGTTTCTTCTTTTCATTCAGAGTCTTGTTGAAATAGTATTTTATAGTCTATCGATCCTTTTAAGTATCTCATAATTCTTCTTGGAGCCTTCATGTACGACACTCTTGGTTCACCCATGATCTATTCACTAATTCAACAGTAAAACCTATGTCAGGTCGACTGTTGCACACATACCTCAGAGATCCCACAATTTGTTTGAACAAAGTTATATCGACTTTGTCTTTATCTTCATGCTTCTCCAACTTCAAGTTTGGCTCGACGGATAAGGATGCAAAATTTGAATCATCCATTTTGAATCTCTTGAGTATCTCTTTGGAATACTTCCTTTGATGTAGCATCATACCTTGCTTCGGAATTTGAAATTCCATACCTAAGAAATAAGACAATTTTCCCAGATCCGACATTTCAAATTCCTTCATCATTAGCTCTTTGAACTTCGAAAAGTTCTCCAAGCTCTTTCCAGTTACTAACATGTCATAAACATATAAGCAAATGATTGTTATATCTTGCGCTACAACATGAACATATACACCATACTCATATTTTCATTTGACAAATCCCAATTCGACTGCGATCTTCTTGCTCCATACCCTAGGTGTTTGATTGAGTCCATAGAGCGCTTTGTGCAACTTATATACTTTACTTGTTTCCTTCTGAATCAAAAATCTAAGAGGTTATGTGACATAAACCTCTTCGTTTAAAGGACCATTCAGAAATGTTAACTTCACATCTAAGTGAAATATCGACCAACCTTGGTCACATGCCAATGATACCACTAGTCGAGCAGTCTCCAGTCTTATTACTGGAGCAAATACTTCAGAGTAGTCGAGTCCTTCTCTTTGAAGAAACCCTCGAGCTACTAATCTTTCTTTATGTCTTGCTATCGACTCATCAGCATTGTGTTTCAACTTAAACACCCACTTCACTTTGATAGATTTTGTATGTGCTTGCAATTAGACTAACTCTTATGTGTTATTTCTTTTGATTGTATGTAACTCTTCGACTGTAGCTAACTTCCACTATTTAATCTTCAAAACCTCACTATAGTTGATTGTTTCAACACCTGCTAGTAAAGAAAAAAGAACTAATTCTCCACCCGATGTGACTTTGTCATCACCAACCACTTCATAATCATGAAGTCTTATCAGAAGAACTCTGGTTCTTTGAGGTCTCTGGCTTGTACCAGTCACACCCTCTTCAACTTTAACATTGTCGGGAATGTCGGCAACTGCTTCCATTGGAATATTAGCAATTTCTTCGATTCAACTTCATCAGTTTCTTCGTCGAATTCATAGCTCATCAATGGATTGTTAATTGCATTATCAAAATTCCAATCCCAGGCAAAATTTTCATCAATCACAATGTCTCGACTTGACACAATCTTCTCATTGATTGGATTGAATAGCCTGTATACACCCGTTTTATGATATCCTACCAAAATCATAGATTCACTTTTGTCATCAAGCTTCCCTCTTCTTGCATCAGGAACATGCTTGTAACACATAGAGCTAAATACCTACAAATGACTTATTGATGATTTTTTTCCATTCCACACTTCTTCAGGAACCGTGTTCTTCAATTTCTTGGTAGGGCACCTATTCAGAATATAAATTGCAGCCGAAACAACTTTTCCTCAAAAGGATTTTAAAAAATTCTTCTGCTTCATCATGCATCTCACCATATTCAATATGGTTATGTTTCTTTTTTCTGCAATTTCATTATGTTGAGGCGTATAAGGAGCAGTTACCTCATGATCGACACCATATTCTGCACAAAAATCTTAAAACATCTTGGATGTGTATTCGCCACCTTAATCTGTTCCCA
The DNA here is from genome assembly GCA_948472305.1 of Vicia faba. Lineage (NCBI taxonomy): Eukaryota > Viridiplantae > Streptophyta > Magnoliopsida > Fabales > Fabaceae > Vicia > Vicia faba. Next base: position 486,756,719 of record OX451737.1, read on the forward strand.
GAACTTTGATCTTTTTCTCAATATGGTTTTCGACAAGTATCTTGAATCTGTTAAAGATTTAGAATACTTCGTTCTTTCTCTTGATCACATAGATCCACAACTTTTGATTGTACTCATCGACAAACTAAACAAAATATTTGTTTCCACCAATAGTATGTTCTTCGAATGGGCCACATACATCTGAGTGTACCACTTTAAGTATGCAGAACGAACTCATGGGAATTATCGAAACGAAATAATTTCTTGATTGCTTTCTGACTAAACAACCTTCATAGAGTTTGTCGGGCATCTCAAGACTTGGGATACCAATTACCATATCTTGAGTAATCAACTGATTAAGTGATCGAAAGTTCAAATTTCCAAACCTTAAATTCCCCAACCAACTGTTCTTGTGGTCGATAATATTTTTTAGACATTGTACTTCAGTCGAACTAATCATAGTCTTAAATGTCTTGTTCTTCGACAACCGAGATTTTAAGACCAAATTGTTCTGGGTGTCGAAAAATTTTAAATCTCCATCTTTCATAACAATTGAGAAACCTTTTTCGACCAATTATCCAACACTTAGCAGGTTGCACTTTATTCCAGGTACATATAGTACATCTTTGATCATAACTTTCCCTCAATTACTCATTTGAAAAACCATGTTACCAGTACCTTCTGCTTGCAACGAGCTATTATCAGCAAGTTTAACCTTACTCTTCTTCGACTCGTCGAAGTCTGCCAACCATGCCTTTTTACAAGTCATGTGATTAGAGCAGCCTGAGTCGAGGAACCAGATCTTGGATTCGACATGGTTATCTTCAACTGAAGCCATAACCATCATACCTTCAGAGTCATCTGAATCTTGGCGTGCAAGGTTCCCTCTTTCATCCTTGCCTGTCGATCCCTTGTTTTTCATGTACCAATAATTCTTGGCGAAGTGACCCCACTTTTCATATTTATAACACTTCACACCTTTTTTTCTTCTTTGTCCTTTCGATAATTTTCTCCTCCTATTTTCGAGGATTCAGAAGCTCTATTTTCAACCTGATGTTTGTGAGGGTTAGACTGAGACTTCTTTCCCTGAGTCTTATCGACTTTGCTTTTGAATTTGTTGGAATCACCATTCCATTTCCATGACTGAACTTGAAGAGCTTGTATCAATTCTTAAACTTCTTTCCTTTCGATAAAACTGTTGTAGGTAAAGTTTAAATGAGAAATTTCTGGTATCAAGTGGAATATGAAGAACTCCACCGTATATGCTCTACATGCGGTTGTTATGGACATCTCACAATACAATGCACTGTCAAATATACGCTAGAGAAAATGAAAAGATAGCTAACATAACAGAGACGATACCAAATATTGTTGTTGATTTGTTTGTTACACCAATTACGGGATTTGTTATTGAAATTGCGGGTACATTTGTTACAAATATTAACCAAGATAAGGGAGAAGATCATGTAGATTGGTTGGTAGTTCAGATAAAAAATTGGAAACCTCCCAATGATGAAGCTATTAATGTGGGTAAAGATATTAATGTCAAATCTTCTATTTTTGTGATGGAATATTATGCTAAAAAATCAGAACACAAAAAAGAAAAAGAAAAGGCAATCAATGTTATTGATTTGGATCATAACAAAAGAAAATTAATGAAACCACGTAAACTTGGTGTGGGGCCTACTGTTCATATCCAATCCAATGATCAAAATATACCCCTTAATAAGGCATCAGGCTGGTGAAGCTAATTTTTATCCCACTGCATAACACACCAATAAAGACAATATGTGCATGAGACAAAATTATAATTAATATGAGGTTGACTTTGGAATTAAATCAACAATTAATTGTTAGCATATATCACCAAATTACATTGTTATGTTTGAAGAATTGACATACATGAATAAACTACCTGATGAGCATGTGCAGAGAGCAATGCCAATCTTGATTAACATAATATTGATGAAGTTCCAGCAACCCCTCCTGATAAAATGGCAAGATAGTCATTGGGGTTTCGGTCCCTGCTCCAGACATGATTATTTATGGATTAACTTCAAAAAATTTCAATCATGTCTTGGAACATTCATGGAGCCTTTAATACCAACACTAGGCGCCATGTCATGGATCTTGTCAAAACACACAACCCACTATGTGTTTTATGTTTATTAAACTCGTGTTTAGTTTTTTAAAGATGAGTAAATTTGGATCTTTTTAAAATATAAACATGTTGAAATTCAAGAAGCTAGAGGTTACTCTGGTGGTATTTGGATACTTTCTTGTGTTGAAAACACAACTATCACGGTTTTGGATGACATGCATCAATCTATTACTTTCCTTATTTAGCGTAAGGACGAGGTTTGGTGTTGAACATCTATTTATGCATCTCTTATCTTGAACTTACACATATGTATTTGGGATTACCTTTTTCAGCTAAGAAATATTTTCCATATTCCTTGGTTACTAGTTGGTGATCTAAATGAAGTATTGTTTTCTTCTGAAGCATCTGATGGAAATTTCCATCCTACACATACTTGTCGTCTAGTTCAATGGCTAATTGTAATTTAGTGGAATTACATACAACCAGAGGCATTTTTACATGGCGCAAGAATATTCAAATGGGAAAACATGTTAGAAAAGGTTAGTTAGTACCATGGTAGACATCGAATGGAAATTAGCATTCCCTCATGCAATAACTAAAGTCCTCCCTCGACATGATTCTGATCACAGCCCTTTATTGATCAGTTGTAGCAAGTTTGAAAGTCAACGTTCCAAAATTTTCCACTTTCAAGAAACTATGATTTCTCACCCTGATTATGAGAAACTTGTAGATAATACTTGGAATGCTTCTAGTCTTACTGCAACTGATAAATTGGCTACCATCAAGGAAAAATCCATCATTTTTAACAAGGAGGTCTTTGGTAATATTTTAAAGAGGAAAAGATAGGTTGAGGCTCATATTAAAGTTGTTCAACTATAATTAGATACATCTTCATCATTTGATATCATCTAGTTGGAAAGAGAGCTTCAAAAATGATTCTCAGCTATTCTAGAAGAAGAAGAACTTTTATGGTTTAAAAAATCTAGAGAAAATTGGATCAAATTTGAGAATAAAAGTACCAAATTATATCATGCTCAAACAGTGATTTAGAGGACAAGGAACAAGATTACTAGTCTCAAAATTGATGAAATTTTGTGTTTTAATGATGAGACTTTAAAGAGGGAAGCCTATACCTTTTTAAGAAGTTCTTTCAATCTAATGCACAACACTAGGCGCCATGTCACGGATCTTGTCAAAACACACAACCCACTATGTGTTTTATGTTTATTAAACACGTGTTTAGTATATTAAAGATGAGCAAATTTGGAGCTTTTTGAATTATAAACATGTTGAAATTCAAGAAGCTAGAGGTTACTCTGGTGGTATTTAGATACTTTCTTGTGTTGAAAACACAACTATCACGGTTTTGGATGGCATGAATCAATCTATTACTTTCCTTATTTAGCATAAGCATGAGGTTTGGTGTTGAGCATCTATTTATGCATCTCATGTCTTGAACTTACACATATGTATTTGGGATTACCTCTTTCAGCTGAGAAATATTTTCCATATTCCTTGGTTACTAGTTGGTGATCTAAATGAAGTATTGTTTTCTTCCAAAGTATCTGATGGAAATTCTCATCCTACACATACTTGTCGTCTAGCTCAATGACTAATTGTAATTTAGTGGATTTACATATAACCAGAGGAATTTTTACATGGCGCAAGAATATTCAAATGGGAAAACATGTTAGAAAAGGTTAGTTAGTACCATGGTGGACATCGAATGGCAATTAGCATTCCCTCATGCAATAACTAAAGTCCTCCCTCGACATGATTCTGATCACAACCCTTTATTGATCAGTTGTAGCAAGTTTGAAAGTCAACATTCCAAAATTTTCCACTTTCAAGCAACTTTGATTTCTCACCCTGATTATGAGAAACTTGTAGATAATACTTGGAATGCTTCTAGTCTTACTGCAACTGATAAATTGGCTAGTGTTGTACCCCAAAATTTGCCCTCCCATATTCTTCAGAAATTGCCAAGTCAAGCTTCAAAATCTCCCCAAGGGTTGCACAGTTCAAGGGCCTCCTAAACAGTCAAAATTAGGGTTTTGGTTCTAATCAAGAAAATGAAGTTTCCAAGGGTCCAATCAAGTCCCATATGCTTATAAACATGGTCAAGCATCCTCATACCAAGTTTCAAGACTTTCAGCACAAAATTGCACAGTCAAAAACCCTAATTGCACTACAGTCAACTGTAGGGGCAAAATGGTCATTTGACAGTCAAAAGTTCAAATTTTTGGTCAACATCTCATTTTGAAGCCACAAACATCATTTTATCAATGCTTGATCATGATTCTCAAAGCTTGGCTCAAAAATCATCAAGATGCAAAAGTTTCCATATTTGGACAGTTGAAAAAGTCAACTGTAAATTGACCAGGGCATAACTTTCACATGGATTATCAGAAAAATTCCATACAAAGCCCATTTTGAAGAGAAAGACATTTCCTACAACTCCTCTTCATACTTCAAGTCCAAGAAATGCTCTCACAAAAAGTTATCAATTTCAACATTATAGGTCATTTTCAAAAGTCAACAAAAAGGGACTTTAAGTCAAAGGCCATAACTTGAGATTGGTAAATCAAAATGACATGGGACCAAAGACATTGGTTAGAGGACTCAAAGACCTTTCCAAAATGTCCAAGAACATGAGCAAAGCTTAAAAATTGAGCAAGTTATGCCTTGTAGAAGTTGGGAAATTTTTGGATATTTTGAAAAAGTCAACATTGATTCAAATGGCCTAAAATTGCTAATGGGCCTCTTTTTCTTCCACAATTCATTATCCAAGGCATGTGCACGACCATTTGGCCCAAAGGGAAGTTTTTCTTCATTTTTATTTATTTATTTGGATTTTTATTATCAATAATTCATTTAAATTAATTAAAATACATGAAAAATGTTAAACCTAGGTTTTTCAATCTTTTTGTGCATATAATATCTCCAAGATTTTGTGCAAGTCAGATTAGGAAAGAATTGAAGATAATTGAACATGATTTGGACTAAGTTTGCATGAAAAGATTAGAAAATATTTTGCCTTGAAAACCAAATATTATTCAATCAATGCAAAGGTTTTTTTTGATCAAATTTTAACCCTAATTGATTCCATACATAAGCTTGATCAAGACCTAATGCCTAGTAACCAAAAAGCTGCGCAGAAGAGCCATAAGAAAAACTTGTATTTTTCAAGAAAAATTCCAATATTGAAAACTGAGTTTTAGGACGATTCAAGGCAAAATTTTTATCCCATTAGCTTCCTGAGGCTTCAAGGAAAGTTTTCCAATCGAAATCAATCATCCTAACGCCCTAAATTGGTAACACGATTGCAACCTGTACAAAAAAGATTTCATATTCTTGCATCTCAATTCATGCATATTTAGCAATTTTTAATATGTGATTTGTGTTCATTATTCAATTCTGAAGCTAACTGTGTGGTTTGATTTTGTTTTCGTGCATTATGGAAGGATTCACCATTAACAATATTTAGGGTTTTGCAAGCTTTGAATTGGGCGTTTCCAAACGCTGTAAAATTAGAACCTCACAGTGCCATAACTAGATTCAGCGTGCTTGGACGGTTTGGACGCAACCCTCGCGCTCAATTTATGAGCCTCCCTGAGCTAATCGCTATTTTGGAATATGGGGTCTAAGGGGACAGTTCCAGAACCGTTGCCAATGTCTTTTTGTTTCAGAAAAAAAATCATGGAGGAGGAAGATGATTATGTGGCCAGCTATGGTTGGTCTATTCAAAAATTCGCGCTAAAAGTCCACTAGCGTTTTGTTTTATTTTATATTAATCGTTGGTTATTATATAAACAAAGAACTCAAGCAGCGCGTTTGGTAAAGCGTAAGACTGGTAAACCACAGGACCTGGGTTCGAGCCCCAGGTCCTCACCCCCTTTCATATTATTTTTCATTTAATACTTGTATGCAGTTTCAACGTTATGGACCACCGTGCATCATCAAAATCAAGCCGTCCACTTGGCCAATGGAAGCGATCAGAGGGCCATGATCTGAAGTCCATGGTAGACACCAGTCAACCACCTCACACGCTGGCATGAAAGTCAATCAGGCCATGAACAATTGGGCCCTAAAATGCTGATGTACACCTCCAAATTAGGGGCAGAACCCCCTAGGTTTGCAAACTTTTTTTATATTCTTTGTTTTTCATTATTTTTACTTTCTTTCAATCATTGTTTTTTTAATTAATTTAATATTTTCACAAATAATATAAAAAACACAAAAAAATCATAAAAGGACAAAAATTAATATTTTTATTTAATGTTATATTTTTTGTAAATAAATTGCATTAATTAATTTTAGTTATTAAATTAGGTTTAATTGTAATATTTTCCTTAATAAAAATCTAAAATTGGTAGAATTAGGGTTTATAATCATTTTTATCCCTTTTTCTTTTCTTTCATAATAATTAAATATTTCCTATTATTTATTTTTGTAATTAAATGGCATGTACATAATTAGGTTAAATATTAGGTTAAAATTTAATACTTTCTTAATAAACTAAAAAAAAACTATTAGAATTAGGGTTAATATTTTATTTTAATTAATCTTTTTCATTAAGGTCATAAAATACAAAAAAAACCAAAAATAATTTCTTTTTCTTTTTAAATTTCAATTAATTTAACAATAATTTAATTTAATCAAAAAGGGTCCAACGCCCTCGTTTCAATTTAAATTTCAATTCGCGTATTTATTTCTATTTCTTTTAATATTTATGTATCTCTCCCAAGGCCGTGTAATTATATTCCTCGCCATTACTTTTCATTATTTCTTTATTTTTCTGTTAAATCGGGTCCTGGAAATTTTGGCGATGTGGACCCGCGCCTTTTGTAATAGCTTAGAACTTTGCTTTTCTCGCACTTTTAACTGTTAATAAATGCATGCAAGAATGAGTGACAAAAATAAAAACAACGCATAGATCACCCATAACATGGCAAGATAAAATAACTGAACATGACACACAAATCACACACCACCCCTAGGGTACGCTTCACTGTTGCCTTGCCTCGAAAGGTGATCGTCGAGTAGAGGATGTCTTAGTAAGTCCTCATGATCCGGGAACCTGGCATGAGGGTAGCTTCTAAGGTGTCTTCCCATTGCTCTGGTGATCACCATGTCCCGAACCTCGAATTGACCCGAACACCTCCAACGGTGGTGCTACCTACCTCTCAATGGTGGGATGGCACTACTTTAAGGACATTTACACAGACGAATTCCTTAGGGTAGGTAGACAACTCTAGATACTTGCTCTAATTTCAAAACAAATCAAAAAAATATTTTTCACACCGATACCTTTTCAAAAGCTTTCGAAAGCAATTTTTCAAACACTCTTGAGGACCGATACAAGAGTCGAACTGGAATTTTCAAAGAAACTTTTTAAAACCCACATTGAAAAGCAAACAAACCATTTTTGAAAACACAATGAGCAAGTATCTAAGAGCCCATGGATAACCATGGATAGAAAGGGTGCTAACACCTTCCCTTTCTATAACCTACCTCCCGAACCGAGAGCAATCTATTTAAGGAATTTTTCTGTGCTTTTGTCCTTTCCATTTGGAGAAAATAAAAGACGGTGGCGACTCTTGCTTCCGCGACATTTCGCGAACCAGCGTTAAACAGTCAGTTCCAGATCCACCAATCACAGAACTGGCGACTCTGTTGGGGACATCTTTATAAAGTGAGGTGTACCTTAGGGATAGTTCATAATTGTGTTTTCAAAAGTATTGCTTTGTGTGTTTTAAATTGTGGGATTGTCTCGGGAGTTCTATAGATCCTAACCCGGATCTGGGGATACCTTCTTAGAAAGTAGCAACAAGGCTGTGAGGGAACTGTGCGGGGTATACCGACATGGTTGAAACAGTCTGCTACATTGATGTGGCACTTTGGTGTGTACCGGTAACCCTTGAGTTCAGTCAAGGAGAGTACGGGGCCTCCGCGTGGTGTCATGAAGCATCAACTGGCCTTAGGAACCTTAATTGAACCATCTTGGCCTCTTTAGGGTAGTGAGATAACTGACTTTGGTGCAGTCCGAGGTTGGTTGATACTCGATACTACACTCAATTGAGGGTTGCTTTCCTGGAATATTTCGGTCGCCAGTTCAGTGGCTAAATCGAAACGATGAACAATGAAAGCAATCCCGTGATATTGGGACCCTTAGAACCCGGTTACTTCTAATAGGACAGGTTGAACCCACCAACTTCAAGAGGGTACTACCCAGACCCCATGCTGGCCTTAAACCCTAAGGGCTTGTCTTGCGTGCCTTGTGTGCCTTACATGTTTGTCTTTGTAAATATCTGTGGTGTGTTTAATCATAGCATCATGACATCATCCAGCATCATATGCATTGACTAACCATTTCAGGGGTTCGAATTTTCATCTTTGTTCTTGTTTTGTAGGACATGGAAACTGTTCGTAGAAGGACAATTCAAATCAGCCTTGTAAGGATCCCTCCTCAGCTCAAGGAACTTATATCCAGGATTCCCGAGAACTCTTCATTCAGTGAAAGACATGGAAGTCTCATCAGCTTGGTCAATACCAACATTGAGGAAGATATGATAAAGGTCCTGTTCCAATTCTTTGACCCTCTGCATCACTGTTTCACCTTCTCGGATTATCAGCTGGTACCTACATTGGAGGAGTTCTCCCAGCTCCTGAAGATCCCTATCCTTGATCAGCTACCCTACAACGGTACGGAAAAGGAACCTAAGCTTGAAGAGATTGCTAAAGCCTTGCACCTACAGTCATCTGACCTCAAGGGACATTGGGAAGTTAGAAGTGGTATCAAAGGGTTCTTAGCCAGGTTTCTGTTTGAAAAGGCCCATGAATGTTGGAACTCCCTTGACTTATAAGCTTTTGAAGAAGTTGTGGCCCTCCTTGTCTATGGTTTGGTGTTGTTCCCTAACCCAGATCAGCTTATAGATATCAGTGCCATTCAGATCTTCATGTCCAGGAACCCTATACCTACGTTGTTGGGGGACATCCTTCACTCATGTTACACTCGAACCATGAGAAAAAGAGGTGTCCTTATGTGTTGCACTCCTCTCCTGGGAAGGTGGTTTATTTCGCACCTTCCACAATCAGTCTTGAAGAACGAGCGGGGTTTGAGATGGTCACAACGGTTGATGACTCTTACGCATGCAGATATACATTGGTGCCCTCGGTCCAGAGAAGATGTCACTATCATTGATCGTTGCGGGGAGTACCCTAATGTTCCTTTACTTGGAATCAAATGGGGTATTACTTATAACCCATGCCTGGCTTGGAGACAATTTGGTTATGCTCGGAGGGATGGTCCTCGTGACATGTTAATTCCTGACATAGTTTTTGACTTCGACAACGATACTCAAGGACTTCGCCAGAGATTTATCAGAGCCTGGAGGATGCCAAGTAGGATAGACAGTAAGACACTGGGGCACAGGAACTCCATCCTATTGGAACCTTATCTCAAGTGGGTACGCGCCCGCTCCCAGAAGTTGGTAATGCCTTATCCCCATATGCTCCCTGTGATCAAAGAGCCAGTCTTGGAAGGAGAAGTGTCCTACACTATTCAGCACCCTGATATGCCCACATCCTGGGAAGAGATGCAGAAGAGCTGGATCCAGCTTAAGGAAGAACGGAATTCTCTTGACACCAGCCTACATGCTAGTGAAATGAAGGTCTTGGAGCTCACCCGCCTGTTGCATGAGGAGAGGAATCTCAACACTTACATAGCTCCAAAGAGGATGCGTAGTATATTTTGGGATTGATTTGCTTTTGTATTATTTTGCCCATGAGGCTTTGATGTACTGAACAATTATTTCCTTAATGATAACGTGTGTTCCTTTTTGTCTACAACAAATTTGAACTTTCGAACCCTTGAATGCATTGCATAAACACATATCATTCATCATGTGCATAGCGGGTTTTCCTCTTTTCAGGTTGCTTACAGTTCTTCGCTGTTTATTTCAGCATCATGAATCCTGACTCGTCATCAACTGAGATGTCCATCAAGGCTCTCCAGGCGCAGAATGCGCAATTTCAGGAATTAATCATGGGTTTGGCTCAGGGCCAAGAGGAGCTGAAGGCTCTGCTCCTGAAGAAGGAAAAGAAGAAGAAGAGAAGAACTGTTCTGTTCAGCTCGGGCCGAAGGTTTGGCAATACTCTGCAGAATGAAGAGGCTGGTTCTTCTATTGGCAAGAGTACTCCTCAAGCGGAAAAAGGTCCTAGTCTGGTAGTCTCCGACAACGAGACTGATTTTGATGAAGAGCAGTAACCTCCTGCAGAAGACAGATACAAGCAGTTGGAGGACAGGCTGAATGCTATGGAGGTACAACAGGTACCTGGGCTGGATTTTGGAGATTTGGGTTTGTCTACTGGTGTGATCATTCCTCGTAAGTTCAAAGCACCATCTTTCACTAAGTACGACGGGGCGTCTTGTCCCAAGCTACATCTCAGGTCCTATGTTCGGAAGATTCAACTGTACTCAGCGGATAAGAATTTGTGGATCCACTTCTTCCAGGAGAGTCTTTCAGGGACTCATCTCGAATGGTTCTATCAGCTGGATGGGACCAAGGTTCGTAACTGGGAGGAGTTGGCTACTGCTTTCTATAAGCAGTATCAATATAATGCCGACCTTGCCCCTACACGTACCCAACTCCAGGGTATGTCGTTAGGTTCAAGTGAAGGTTTTAAGGAGTACGCTCAGAAGTGGAGGGATCTGGCTGGCAGGGTGCAGCCTCCGTTGACTGATCGGGAGTTAGTAGACATGTTCTTGGGGACCCTATCTGGGCCGTTTTTCAACCATCTTATCGGGAATTCGTCTGCAGGGTTCACTGATCTGATTCTGACTGGAGAGAGGATTGAGGCTGGGTTGAAGTCTGGAAAGATTCTGAAGGGTGCATCGTCTAGTTCTGAGAAGAAACCCTTCAAAAAGGAGGCTAGTGCTGTATATGGCTCCCGAAGACCAGAGAGATCTGAGCGCCGTCAATCTGTCAGTGCGGTAATGATTGCCAAGCCTGCTGCTACTCCTCGGCCAACCAATCCTCAAAGGGCTGAAAGACCCCGGAGAGAGTTTACCCGTTTGAGCATGACCCTGTCCCAAATCTTGCCGCAGTTACTATCTACCAACCTAGTGACTGTCAGAGAGGCCCCCAAAGGTGTAAACACTGCCTCTCCGAAATACAATCCAAATGCCCGCTGTGCGTACCATTCTGATAGCCCGGGGCATTCCACTGACGACTGTTGGGCATTAAGGAATAAGGTGCAAGACCTTATTGACGCAAAGGAGATACATTTTGAAGCGCCTGAGAGGCCGAATGTGGTTACTGCTCCTATGCCTCAGCATGGGGTAAATGCTGTTGATGAATATGTTTACGCTGTTTCTGTGGATGATCTAGCTACTCCTCTGAAGACTGTCAAGAGGAACCTGCTGCTGGCCGGTTTATTTCCGGGTTGCAGTGAGGGTTGCCTGTTCTGTGCTGTTTCCCTATATGGTTGTCCCTTGCTGAAGTCAGGCATCCAAAGCCTAATGGATAGCAAGGAGATTCTGTTTAAGAAGTCTGTTGTTCAGTTGGTTCCGATAGAAGAAGTTTCTGTGGTTACCATCTTCAATACTCCAATCAAGGCTCTCCCGAAGAAGCCTGTCCAAATCATGACTGTCGCACCCGTTGTTATCACTGTTCCGGGGCCTCTTCCCTATGTATCTGATAAAGCTGTCCCCTGGCATTATGGGGCAGATGTATATGTGAATGGGATCAAACAAGAATTCAACACTGGCGCCAGTATCTGTGATATCACTGGCCCAGCCAAGGTTACCCGCAGTGGCAGGCTCTTCTCGCCTGACATTGCACCGCCCGCTACTCGAAGACCCCTCCTCATAACACCTACAAGTGTACCTATTCCTGTTGCTGATCAAGTTGTTTCCCCTGCTGCCGAGTCGTCTAATGCTCGGGGCAAAGGGATTGAAGTTGAGCCTTCCCGGACGGAGGCACCGATACCTATAAATGCTGAGGCCTCCCAACAAGAAATGGAGGAGATTCTAAAGATAATAAAGAAGAGCAACTTCAACGTTGTCGAGCAGCTGGGGCATACGCCCTCTAAGATCTCAATGCTCTCCTTGTTACTGTGCTCCGAGGCCCATGCTAAGGCCTTGATCTCATTTCTCAAGACGGCCCATGTGCCACATGAGACATCTGCTGTCCAATTCACTGATTGCGTAGCAAATCTGACAGCGGACAACGGCTTGGGTTTCTCAGATGCTGACCTGACTGCGAAGGGAAGAGACCACAATGACGCTCTGCATGTCTCTATCGAATGCAGGGGCACTACCCTGGAACATGTATTGGTGGATACTGGTTCTTCCTTGAATGTGCTACCCAAGAAGGCGTTAGACCGTTTAGATTGTGAAGGCCTGGAACTGAAACCCAGCAATATCATCGTCAGGGCCTTTGACGGTTCAAAAAGGATGGTTCATGGAGAGGTTGACATTCCTATTCGTGTGGGCTCTCAGGTGTTTGACTCCACTTTTTATGTGATGGATATCCGTCCATCATACTCTTGTCTACTGGGTCGACCTTGGATCCATAAAGCTGGGGTAGTGACCTCTACCTTGCACCAGAAGCTGAAGTACCCCGTCAGAGGGAAGATCGTCACTGTGCAAGGAGAGGAGGAGTATATGGTGAGCCATTTGAATTCCTTCAGATACATTGAGATGGACGGGGAGTTTATTAAAACCCCCTTTCAGCATTTCGAGGAGGTGCTTCCAATTTCAGCAGCAGCAGAAACAGCAGTCGAAGAGGATGTTCCCTTGAAGATGGCTTCCCTGAAGGATGCCAGGGCTGTGGTTCAAAAAGGTGAATGTGCTAACTGGGGCAGGCTTCCCGACTTTACACAGAAAACTGACAAATTTGGACTGGGTTTTACTGCAGAGGGTCAGAAAGCTATGCGGAAGGCGAAGACCAGAAGACCTCCTGTGTTCATTACAAATCCAGGAGTGAATGCTGTTGGGGAAGACAATGAAGTGGATGAAGCTGAATTCAATAGCTGGATCTACCCGATGACCGAAGGCGGATTGACCAATTGGATTGCCAAAGACCATACTCCTGTTACTTTTGTTACGCAGTAATAAACTTCTTTGTTTTGTTATTTGTAATAAACAATAAATTGAACTTTATGGCCCGGTGTCTTACCCGAGGCACCGTGGTTTCATTTGTGAGGGCATATAAATTGTCATTTCATATATCATAAATGAAAATCTTGGACGTTTTCTCGCATTTCAAATCTTACGCTCCTTTTCTGTTTTTCCTTCCTTTATACATATTTCAAAACAGCTGTATTTACACACACTCACTCATACAGGTTTCAATCCACTCTGGATCTCACTGGTAACGACTCTGCTACTGCCAATTATGACTTCGAAAATCCGATCAACTTAGCCGAAGACGAAGGTGAAGATGATTGCGAAGTGCCTGGCGAGCTTGCAAGACTGTTACTCCAGGAAGAGAGGGCAATTCAACCACATGAAGAGCCAGTGGAAACAATAAACTTGGGTACTGAGGCAGCCAGGAAAGAGGTAAAGATTGGTGCCAACCTAGAGCTCAGTGTGAAGCAACGGTTGATTAAGATGCTACATGATTATATGGAGATCTTTGCCTGGTCCTACGAAGACATGCCCGGGTTGGATACCGATATTGTGGTCCATCATTTGCCTACTAAGGAAGACTGCCCTCCGGTTAAGCAAAAGGTCCGTCGTATGCGTCCAGAGATGTCTGAAAAGATTAAAGCCGAGGTTATGAAATAATTTGATGCTGGGTTCCTTGCGGTGACTTCTTACCCTCAGTGGGTTGCTAATGTGGTGCCGGTACCAAAGAAAGACGGTAAGGTCAGAATGTGTGTCGATTACAGGGATCTGAACAAGGCCAGCCCCAAGGATGATTTCCCCTTACCTCACATTGATGTCCTTGTTGACAATACAGCTCAGCACAAAGTGTTCTCTTTCATGGATGGCTTTTCCGGTTACAATCAGATCAAGATGGCACCTGAAGACATGGAAAAAACTACATTTGTTACTCAGTGGGGCACCTTCTGCTACAAGGTCATGCCTTTTGGACTAAAGAACGCTGGGGCAACCTACCAACGTGCCATGGTTGCTTTATTTCATGACATGATCCATCATGAGATAGAAGTATATGTGGATGACATGATAGCAAGGTCCCAGACTGAGGAAGAGCACCTAGATCATCTGCAGAAATTGTTTGACCGGTTGAAACTGTACAACCTGAGGCTGAATCCGAACAAGTGCACCTTCGGGGTGAGATCTGGAAAATTGCTAGGCTTCGTTGTAAGTGATAAGGGTATTCAAGTGGACCCTGCTAAGGTTAAAGCTATTCAAGAGATGCCAGTTCCTAGGACAGAGAAAGAGGTCAGAGGCTTTTTAGGACGCCTGAATTACATTGCTCGCTTCATCTCACACCTAACTGCTACTTGTGAGCCAATCTTCAAGCTGCTGAAGAAAGATCAGGTAGTACGTTGGAATGATGAATGTCAGGCTGCTTTTGACAGAATCAAGGAGTACCTCCAAGAACCACCCATCCTTATGCCACCGGTTGAGGGGAGACCTCTGATACTATATCTGACAGTGCTTGACAACTCAATGGGGTGTGTGCTGGGGCAGCATGACGAGTCTGGCCGAAAATAGCACGCCATTTATTACCTTAGCAAAAAGTTTACCTACTGTGAGACTCGATACTCACTGCTTGAGAAAACTTGCTGCGCTTTGGTATGGGCTGCTCGCCGGCTGAGACAGTATATGCTGACTCACACTACCTTGTTGATCTCAAAGATGGATCCTATAAAGTACATATTCGAAAAACCTGCTCTGTCTGGGAGAATTGCAAGATGGCAGATGATCTTGACGGAATACGACATCCAATACACGACCCATAAAGCCATCAAGGGAAGTGTATTGGCAGACCACTTGGCACATCAGGCCGTATATGACTATCAGTCAATGAACTTCGAGTTTCCGGATGAAAGCATCATGATAGTAACTGATTGTGAAGTACCTGGACCGGATGAAGGACCTGAGGAAGGATCCCGATGGTCTATGCACTTTGACGGAGCCTCCAATGCTTTGGGAAACGGTATAGGCGCTGTAATCATATCACCGCAAGGCACTCATACTCCACTCACTGCCCGGCTATGTTTCAACTGTACCAACAACATGGCAGAGTATGAGGCGTGCATCATGGGTCTTCAAGCTGCGATCGATCTAAGGATCAAGTTTCTGAGTGTCTTCGGAGATTCCGCTCTCGTGATCAATCATATCAAAGGAGAGTGGGATACGAAACATCCGAATCTTATTCCTTACAAGGAATGTGTGTTGACCTTGATCCCCCACTTCACGAAGATAACCTTTGAACACTTTCCGAGAGAAGAGAATCAATTGGCGGACGCGTTAGCTACAATGTCTTCTATGTTCAAAGTTAAATGGGATAATGAGGCTCCCCGGATCATCATCTGGAAACTGGACGAACCGGCATACTGTTGTGATCTCGAGACTGAATTGGTGACTGAGAAGCCTTGGTACCATGAGGTGAAGAGATACTTGGAAACTCAGGAATACCCTGAAGGTGCATCTGTCAATGATAAGAAGTTCCTGAGAAGGTTCGCAGCAAAGTTCTTCCTTAGCAACGGCATCTTGTACAAGCGAAACCATGATTCAACCTTACTGCGTTGTGTGGATAAGACGGAAGCAGAAAGGATCATGGAAGAGCTACATGAAGGGACCTTTAGTACACATTCCAGTGGACATACAATGGCAAAGAAGATCCTTCGGGCAGGGTATTACTGGTCCACAATGGAAGCTGACTGCTACCAACATTCCAGGACATGCCATAAGTGCCAGATTTATGCAGACAAGGTGCATATTCCTCCAGTTCCTCTGAATGTTCTGACTGCGCCTTGGCCATTTGCAATGTGGGGAATAGACATGATCGGTGAGATCAAACCTACAGCATCTAATGGGCATCGCTTCATCCTAGTGGCGATTGACTATTTTACAAAGTGGGTTGAAGCAGCTTCATACGCTACGGTAACCAAGACTGTTGTGGCGCGGTTCATTCAGCATAATCTGATCTGTCGATACGGCGTCCCAAAAAGAATTATTACAGACAACGGTACCAATCTCAATAACAAGATGATCACTGAGCTCTGCGAGCAGTTCAAAATACAGCACCACAATTCTTCTCCTTACAGACCGAAGATGAATGGGGCTGTAGAAGCAGCAAATAAAAATATCAAGAAAATCGTGCAGAAGATGACAGTGACTTATAAAGATTGGCACAAGATGTTACCGTTCGCTCTACATGGGTACCGTACCTCAGCCAAGACGTCAACCGGGGCAACTCCTTTCTCTTTGGTTTATGGTATGGAGGCAGTCTTACCGATCGAAGTGCAAATACCCTCTCTCCGGATAATGAAGGATGCAAATCTGAACGAAGATGATTGGATCCAGACGCGACTTGATCAGCTAAACCTTATTGATGAAAAGAGACTTGCTGCTATCTGTCATGGTCAGACGTATCAGAAACGGATGATCAGGGCATTTAACAAAAAGGTCAGACCACAGGAATATCGAGTTGGGGATCTGGTAATCAAGCGAATCATCCTTCCTCAGAGTGATCCAAGGGGCAAATGGACCCCTACGTACGAAGGGCCATTTTTGGTTAAACATGTGTTCTCAGGAGGAGCCATGATTCTAACCAATATGGATGGTGACGACCTTCCTCACCCCGCCAATGCAGACATAGTAAAAAGATACTACGCATAAAAAGACCCGCTAGGCTGACATGCCTAGGCAAAAATTAGGGCTTCCCGGCGAACCAAAAGGGTTCGGGCAAAATGAAGGGATGAAATGAAAAAATCTGTACACCCGGCAAGTCGAAAACCTGAAAAGGCGGCTTGGGCAAAAATGGGTATCCCGGTGGACTGAAAACCCGAAAGGGCGGTCCAGGCAAAAATTAGGGATAAAGCGTAATACTATGTCTCATTGATCACTTTGCATCCAGAATCCGGTATCTATATCAAGTTCAGACGGCATCGATCAGTCAGCTTCATCTTCGTTTAGGTCATCAAGTGATGAGACGCTCGGGGATATAAAGGCGATAGCAGGGTTGAAACCCAGTGGGATCATTCATTTCACACAGCTGTTTTATTTTCTCTTGTACAAAATTTGTATAAACTCTTTTGTTCGGCGACGTTCTCTTACTAGGACGTCAGCCTCTGGTACATAAAACGCCTATTTTCAGGCAATTCATAATCAATAAAATCACTTTTCAGTTAAAATTGCCAATTGTTTTTTCCTTTTCTGTTTTGTTTTGCGAAGAACGTCCAAGGTTCAATTTGTGATATATGCATTGACAATAATTTGCTAACTCATGAATATTTGCATACGAAACAAAGGATCAATTGCAGGTAACATTAGAAACAGGGGCAATAAAAAGTTGTCTAGGTAATCTAATTGTTCTGTCCTCCAAGGTATCAAGATAGGTTCAGCTAAAGAACATAACCGGCATATCTTAATTCCCCAGAGAGTACGTCAGCAAGTCAATACACTCTCCTCAAGCGAAGCTACTACCAAAAGGAAGTTGAGTATCCTCCAGCAGATCTCAACATTCCCCAGCAGCATATATATTCTTAACAAGCATCCCCGGCAGTCTTGACCTAAAGATTGTTCCCGGGCGGCATACCAAACATTCAAAGGAATCACTTCCCCCGCAGCTCAAAACTTCCCCAAGAGAGTCCAATCCAGTTCCCCAGGAAATTTGGAATCCATCTCCCCAAGCAGTAAGCTTATCCCCAGTAGATTCTGGAAGCTTATCCTCGCAAAGTACGAACGCGTCTCCCGGCTTTATTTAAAGAGTTATTTCCGTACTAGGATATAACTGGGTTATCCTCAGCCAAAAGCCTCGGAAAGGTCGTCGTCAACACAGTCTCCTTATCCCCAGCGAAGTCTATTAACACTTCCAACATAACAATGGTATCCCCAGCAAGTTATTATCAACAACTCAGCACAGTATCTCTCTCCCTACAGAGTATTGCTTCCCAGCAAGATCGCTAGAGTACTTTTCTCCCCGCAGAGTAATCCATTCGCCAAGTTTATTCCCCAACGGAGTCATCTTCTCCTACCGGTATACTTGCAACTATCATCCCCAGCGGAAGTAGAAGCTTATTCTTCAACATCAGCCCATGAGTGACTTCCCGGCACCCGTCAAGGATTTACTTTCCTAGACAAATACATTCATAAACATCGCACTTCCATACATTATAGCATGCATAGACGCATCATATCTTACAAATCACATTTATATTGAGAACATCATTGCTTGATCCATATCATGCACTGCATATGACTGACTTTTACCTTTCAGGAAATATTCAGTTAAGTTCTCAGCTATTTCAAGACCTAGACCGGTTCAGTTAAATCGACTCCAAAGATTTCTCTGTTTCTTATCCAGTCAAAGGCCTTCTCTGGTTCAGTCAGATCGACTCCAAAGATCTCCCTGTTTCTTATCCAGTTGAAGACATTCAAGACCTAGACCGGTTCAGTTAATCGACCCTAAGGTTTTCTGTTTCTTATCCAGTCCAAGGCCTTCTCTAGTCCAGTTAAATTGACCCCAAATAGATTTTTCCGATGAAGACTCAGTAGAAGTTATCCAAGGTTTTCTCAATGATTGCTATTGAGATTGTAATCGCCTATGGTTCTCTCCCCGATACTGCGGAGATGATAATTCCATCCAAGGTTTTCTCAATAATTGCTATTGAGATTGTAATCGCCTATGGTTCTCTCCCCGATACTACGGAGATGATAATTCCATCCAAGGTTTTATCAATGATTGCTATTGAGATTGTAATCGCCTATGGTTCTCTCCCCGATACTGCGGAGATGGTAATTCCCACCAAGATTCTCTCAATGTTTGTTGTTGAGGTTGTAGTCGCCTATGGTTCTCTCCCCGATCCTGCGGAGGTGGTAATACCGAGATTCGCTCAACGATTGCTGTTGAAGTTGAAGTTAAAGTCACCCAAGGTTCTCTCACCGTTCCTGTTGAGGTAGTAACCATCCCTGGTTCATTCATCATCATTTGAAGCTCCAGATTCAGCTCCCGTAACCAGTCAGGACACACCTGCACATCTACACAAAAAAATTTGAAAACCAGCTCCCGTAACAGGTCAGGTAATCATTTTTTCTTTTGCAGGTACGCAAGTTCTCGCTAAGGAATCTCTTACGCGATCGACATCCAGATGGCATCTATAAGCCCATCCACATTCCATCATCTCTTAGCATGGCATCTATAAGCCCATCATCCTATCCATCAATCTCTAAATGGCATCTATAAGCCCATTCCACCATCACACTGTTACTATGTGAGCGCAAATTTCTGGACACTCTAGTGTTCAATCATCTTCCACCTTCGGATTACGAAAGGCACGTCAGCCAATCTGCATCCTCAGGTCTAAGAAGATTGAACAGGGGCAACTGTTGTACCCCAAAATTTTCCCTCCCATATTCTTCAGAAATTGCCAAGTCAAGCTTCAAAATCTCCCCAAGGGTTGCACAGTTCAAGGGCCTCCTAAACAGTCAAAATTAGGGTTTTGGTTCTAATCAAGAAAATGAAGTTTCCAAGGGTCCAATCAAGTCCCATATGCTTATAAACATGGTCAAGCATCCTCATACCAAGTTTCAAGACTTTCAGCACAAAATTGCACAGTCAAAAACCCTAATTGCACTACAGTCAACTGTAGGGGCAAAATGGTCATTTGACAGTCAAAAGTTCAAATTTTTGGTCAACATCTCATTTTGAAGCCACAAACATCATTTGATCAATGCTTGATCATGATTCTCAAAGCTTGGCTCAAAAATCATCAAGATGCAAAAGTTTCCATATTTGGACAGTTGAAAAAGTCAACTGTAAATTGACCAGGGCATAACTTTCACATGGATTATCAGAAAAATTCCATCCAAAGCCCATTTTGAAGAGAAAGACATTTCCTACAACTCCTCTTCATACTTCAAGTTCAAGAAATGCTCTCACAAAAAGTTATCAATTTCAACATTATAGGTCATTTTCAAAAGTCAACAAAAAGGGACTTTAAGTCAAAGGCCATAACTTGAGATTGGTAAATAAAAATGATATGGGACCAAAGACATTGGTTATAGGACTCAAATACCTTTCCAAAATGTCCAAGAACATGAGCAAAGCTTAAAAATTGAGCAAGTTATGCCTTGTAGAAGTTGGAAAATTTTGGATATTTTGAAAAAGTCAACATTGATTCAAATGGCCTAAAATTGCTAATGGGCCTCTTTTTCTTCCACAATTCATTATCCAAGGCATGTGCACGACCATTTGGCCCAAAGGGAAGTTTTTCTTCATTTTTATTTATTTATTTGGATTTTTATTATCAATAATTCATTTAAATTAATTAAAATACATGAAAAATGTTAAACCTAGGTTTTTCAATCTTTTTGTGCATATAATATCTCCAAGATTTTGTGCAAGTCAGATTAGGAAAGAATTGAAGATAATTGAACATGATTTGGACTAAGTTTGCATGAAAAGATTAGAAAATATGTTGCCTTGAAAACCAAATATTATTCAATCAATGCAAAGGTTTTTTTTGATCAAATTTTAACCCTAATTGATTCCATACATAAGCTTGATCAAGACCTAATGCCTGGTAACCAAAAGCTGCGCAGAAGAGCCATAAGAAAAACTTATATTTTTCAAGAAAAATTCCAATATTGAAAACTGAGTTTTAGGACGATTCAAGGCAAAAATTTTATCCCATTAGCTTCCTGAGGCTTCAAGGAAAGTTTTCCAATCGAAATCAATCATCCTAACGCCCTAAATTGGTAACACGATTGCAACCTGTACAAAAAAGATTTCATATTCTTGCACCTCAATTCATGCATATTTAGCAATTTTTAATATGTGATTTGTGTTCATTATTCAATTCTGAAGCTAACTGTGTGGTTTGATTTTGTTTTCGTGCATTATGGAAGGATTCACCATTAACAATATTTAGGGTTTTGCAAGCTTTGAATTGGGCGTTTCCAAACGCTGTAAAATTAGAACCTCACAGTGCCATAACTAGATTCAGCGTGCTTGGACGGTTTGGACGCAACCCTCGCGCTCAATTTATGAGCCTCCCTGAGCTAATCGCTATTTTGGAATATGGGGTCTAAGGGGACAGTTCCAGAACCGTTGCCAATGTCTTTTTGTTTCAGAAAAAAAATCATGGAGGAGGAAGATGATTATGTGGCCAGCTATGGTTGGTCTATTCAAAAATTCGCGCTAAAAGTCCACTAGCGTTTTGTTTTATTTTATATTAATCGTTGGTTATTATATAAACAAAGAACTCAAGCAGCGCGTTTGGTAAAGCGTAAGACTGGTAAACCACAGGACCTGGGTTCGAGCCCCAGGTCCTCACCCCTTTTCATATTATTTTTCATTTAATACTTGTATGCAGTTTCAACGTTATGGACCACCGTGCATCATCAAAATCAAGCCGTCCACTTGGCCAATGGAAGCGATCAGAGGGCCATGATCTGAAGTCCATGGTAGACACCAGTCAACCACCTCACACGTTGGCATGAAAGTCAATCAGGCCATGAACAATTGGGCCCTAAAATGCTGATGTACACCTCCAAATTAGGGGCAGAACCCCCTAGGTTTGCAAACTTTTTTTATATTCTTTGTTTTTCATTATTTTTACTTTCTTTCAATCATTGTTTTTTTAATTAATTTAATATTTTCACAAATAATATAAAAAACACAAAAAAATCATAAAAGGACAAAAATTAATATTTTTATTTAATGTTATATTTTTTGTAAATAAATTGCATTAATTAATTTTAGTTATTAAATTAGGTTTAATTGTAATATTTTCCTTAATAAAAATCTAAAATTGGTAGAATTAGGGTTTATAATCATTTTTATCTCTTTTTCTTTTCTTTCATAATAATTAAATATTTCCTATTATTTATTTTTGTAATTAAATGGCATGTAAATAATTAGGTTAAATATTAGGTTAAAATTTAATACTTTCTTAATAAACTAAAAAAAAAAACAATTAGAATTAGGGTTAATATTTTATTTTAATTAATCTTTTTCATTAAGGTCATAAAATACAAAAAAAAACAAAAATAATTTCTTTTTCTTTTTAAATTTCAATTAATTTAACAATAATTTAATTTAATCAAAAAGGGTCCAACGCCCTCGTTTCAATTTAAATTTCAATTCGCGTATTTATTTCTATTTCTTTTAATATTTATGTATCTCTCCCAAGGCCGTGTAATTATATTCCTCGCCATTACTTTTCATTATTTCTTTATTTTTTTGTTAAATCGGGTCCTGGAAATTTTGACGATGTGGACCCGCGCCTTTTGTAATAGCTTAGAACTTTGCTTTTCTCGCACTTTTAACTGTTAATAAATGCATGCAAGAATGAGTGACAAAAATAAAAACAACGCATAGATCACCCATAACATGGCAAGATAAAATAACTGAACATGACACACAAATCACACACCACCCCTAGGGTACGCTTCACTGTTGCCTTGCCTCGAAAGGTGATCGTCGAGTAGAGGATGTCTTAGTAAGTCCTCATGATCCGGGAACCTGGCATGAGGGTAGCTTCTAAGGTGTCTTCCCATTGCTCTGGTGATCACCATGTCCCGAACCTCGAATTGACCCGAACACCTCCAACGGTGGTGCTACCTACCTCTCAATGGTGGGATGGCACTACTTTAAGGACATTTACACAGACGAATTCCTTAGGGTAGGTAGACAACTCTAGATACTTGCTCTAATTTCAAAACAAATCAAAAAAATACTTTTCACACCGACACCTTTTCAAAAGCTTTCGAAAGCAATTTTTCAAACACTCTTGAGGACCGATACAAGAGTCGAACTGGAATTTTCAAAGAAACTTTTTAAAACCCACATTGAAAAGCAAACAAACCATTTTTGAAAACACAATGAGCAAGTATCTAAGAACCCATGGATAACCATGGATAGAAAGGGTGCTAACACCTTCCCTTTCTATAACCTACCTCCCGAACCGAGAGCAATCTCTTTAAGGAATTTTTCTGTGCTTTTGTCCTTTCCATTTGGAGAAAATAAAAGACGGTGGCGACTCTTACTTCCGCGACATTTCGCGAACCAGCGTTAAACAGTCAGTTCCAGATCCACCGATCACAGCTAGCATCAAGGAAAAATCCATCATTTTTAACAATGAAGTCTTTGGTAATATTTTAAAGAGGAAAATATAGGTCTAGGCTCATATTAAAGGTGTTCAACGATAATTAGATATATCTTCATCATTTGATATCATCTAGTTGGAAAGAGAGCTTCAAAAATGATTATCAGTTATCCTAGAAGAAGAAGAACTTTTATGGTTTAAAAAATCTAGAGAAAATTGGATCAAATTTGGGAATAAAAGTACCTAATTATATCATGCTCAAACGGTGATTCAGAGGACAAGGAACAAGATTACTAGTCTCAAAATTGATGAAATTTGGTGTTTTAATTATGAGACTTTAAAGATAGAATCCTATAAATTTTTAAGAAGTTCTTTCAATCTAATGCACAATGTGATCCACATAGCCTCTTACTTCAAAATATTCCTCAAATTCCACAGGTTCTTCACGATACTCTTCTACAACTGATACCCATAAGGGGAATTAAGGATGTTATTTACTCCATGTCTCAGTACAAAGCACCAAACTATGATGGATTACGAACCATTTTCTTTACTACATAATATCATATTGTAAGAGGTGATGTTTAGAAATTTGCGTCTGATGCTTTTTCTTTTGGTCGCATCCTTGGTGATCTTGTTGAGGCCATTATCATTCATATCCCGAAATTTGGGCGAACCTAAAAGTATTAATGATTTTAGACCAATTAGTCTATGTAATATTCTCCTTAATCTTGTCCCTATGGTCTTAGTTCAACGTATTAGACCACATTTGGAAACCTTCACTAGTCCTCTTTAAAGTAGTTTTATCCCCAATAGAGACACTGTAGATAATGCTCTTATAGCTCAAGCGATTGTTCACTACATGCATACCAAGAAAGGAAAATCAGGTTTACTTATGTATAAGATTGATTTTGAGAATACATATGATATAGTGTGGATTAGATTCTTTTTAAAATCACACTAGTAGAATTTGGATTTCCAGCATTAACAATTGATCTAATTATGAGTTTCATCACCTCCTTATCCATGTCTCTTAAGTGAAACAATGAGAAGCTTGATAATCTTGCTCCTACTCGTGGTTTGCGACAATGTGACTGTATGTATCCTTACTTATTGTTGTTTTGTATGTAGAAATTGACCCTTTTCATTCAGGAAAAAAATATAATTGAATAACTGGCTCCCCATAGACATCTTTAATAATTGACTAACTATTTCTCCTCTCTTCTTTGTAGATGATTGTCTACTCTTTGCAAGATCTAAAACTTCTCAGGTTAGGCTAATTAATGAGGTGCTTCAAGTTTTTTTGAAAAGCCTCTAGTATGAAGGTTAATGTCGTTAAATATATATTCCTTCACTCTAAGAATTTATCTCAGGAAAAGGTACTGAATTTTGAAGGTAAGATTAACTTCTAACACACTTTTAATATTGGTAAGTATCTTGGATTTCTTTTGCTTTCTGGTATGGTCACTGTTGTACCCCAAAATTTGCCCTCTCATTTATCAAGACTTTTCTCACAAGACTTCTTGGACTCAAGACAAGATTAGGGTTTGGTTAGCTCAAGACATCTCATCTTGCACTTGTAACCCAAAATTAGGGTTTGGGTTTGCACAAGGATTTTTGGACCACCAATGCTTCATGTGACTTTCATACATCATTTTGGACCCCTAAGATTGCCCATGATAAGTTTCAAGCCTTGAACCACATTTTTGATCAGTCAATTGGACAGTTGACCTAAAAATCAACTGTATTGGAAAAAAGTCAACCATGGCCAATTTACAGTCAAACTTCATAATTTTTTATCCACATCAACATTCTAGACTTATATGTATCATTTGATCAAGTTTGGATCACAACTCCTCAAGAAATTTCGTCAAATCATCAAAAGGGCAAAATGGTCAAAATTAGGGTTTTTTACTGAGAAAGGGCAATTTCTGATTTTTAACATAGCCAGTGACCAATTGAGTTCAAGCATGATTTCAAGGATTCAGTGGCATCATCTTGACCTAATTTCATGGTTCAAAAGATCTCAAGTTCATTGGATTGACAGATGAAATTTGCAGTCAACTGATTAAAAGTCAACTATATACTGAAAAGTAAAACTTTGACTTTTTAGTCAAAATCAAGTACCAAGGGTCATAATTCATCAAGATATGTAAAAATATGAAACTTGTTGACCAAGAAAACTAAATTTTCAAATTAGGGTTTTAATTTGAAAATTTTCATAACTTAGAATTTTTCTAAGTATAAAAATGTTTCTTATTTTTTCTCAACTTTGCACCACTTTTTCACCATGATGCATTTTGATTCAAGAAAAGTTACAAACATGAAAGTTGTAGTCCTCCATGAAATCTACAACTTTTCTTCACAAACTTTTCCCTAAAGATGCTTGGATCTCAAGTTATGAATTTATGAACATAGGGCCATGAACTAAATAACTTAGTGAAATTTTGCCCTAATTTAGGCAGGTTTTGGACCCAACTTCATGACAACTTTTCACCTAGTTCCAAGAGGTATCTCAAATTGAATTTCAAAGATAGATTATAGAGCACATTGCAAGATTTCCAAAATTTCCAAGAACTCTCCAAGATCATTTTTTAGTATGGAGAATCGAAGAGAGGAAGTTGGCATTTTCTCACTTTTGTTCAAGCCATTTTCACATAGAATCAAGTTGCAAATCAAACCTATGCTGGTTATATCTTGCTTTACAGGTCCTAAGCTTGTTATACACTCCATAATTAAATGCATACTCAGAATCTAAAGCCTTTATCTTTGCTTTTGAAGCTTTACACAAGATGTATTTCCATTTTGGGCAAAAAGGTTACAATGCCATTTTCATAAAGATGAACTTTTGCAACTTTGCCAATCTTGAGAATTGAACTTGTTCCCTTGATGCATACAAACTCTACAGCTCTCAAGCAAATTGTACAAGATCATTTCAGCCCTCAAGCAAGCTGGTACAAGCATCTGGGATTGGTCTTGTCAACTTTACTTCAAATGCAAGAAAAGTTGCAAAAAGGGCTAGAGCTTGCACAGCTAGCAAGAGCTGACTTTGGATCACTTCTATACATATTTGCAAACTTTGTACAACACATTACACGCTTGGTTTTGACTTGAAACTCTCTCAAACTCAAAAACACCAAAATTATGCCCAAGCATACAATTTTCTGCAAAAGCACAACCAACTCTCATTTGGCTCGTGCGTTTTGTGTTTAATCACTTCAAACATCTTATACACCTGATAACTAATCAATCCAAGCCATCAACCTGGTTCTGTAACCCTTGTTTCAGCATCTGCCATTTTCAATTTGGAAGCTTGCAGTTGGACTTGGTCAGAGAGTTCCAGCCATCCTCAGAGCCAGATAAGCATTGGAATAGGTTCAGGGAAGTTCAAGGAAGCTTAAACAATCACCAGGCCTCCATTAAAGTCCCTACATTGACCTGCACGATTCCAGCTGAAGGAGGTATTTTCTTAAACTCTATCTCTGTATATAGGCAACTTCAAGCCACGATTTGTGAAGAAAAAATGTAGCTCTCATCATAACGAAGTTGTACATATCATAACTTTTCATTTACATTACTTGTGCTAAGAGAATTTGAAGATTGAAAACTCTGAAAAAGTTAGGTCACAAATTATGGATTCAAAAATTCTCTTTGATCTTTAAGAGTTAGGTTACAAATTTATATGGTTGGAATCGTGAGCTCAAATGCCACGTTTTTCATGTTATGAGTTTTTGTTTTTATGCAAGCATAAGCAAGTTACAGGTTGTGCTGGAAACGCGTGAAGAAGAGATGGATGAAGGACATGGATGAAGTTCTGGGCTTTTTGGCAGCTTTGGCCTTTTTGTTTTTGCTAATCACACCCCCCTGACTTGCTATTGCACCCCCTTGGTTGAACTTTTTATATTTTTATATTTTTCTTCATATTTTATATTTAATACGTTCATTTATTTTTCTTAATGATAAAAAAATACCAAAAAATGGTTTATTTATTTTCATACTTTTATTTTATTTTATTTAATTATTTTCTCACATGAAAAATAGTTTATTTTGATAAATAGAATTTATTTTCTTAAATAACTTATAAATATAATTAAAAAATACTTATATTTTTTATTATACATTTTATACTTGCAAATACCAATTTTTACACATATTTAATTTTTAATATTTACATATAATATTATTTATTATTTTCTTATACAAAAAATGTACAAAATAATAATATGAAACATTTATTTTCTTTTATTTGAAAATTAGGGTTTCATCCCTTTCAAAAAGAATTAATTGTTTTTCCTTATTTTTAGGTTTAAGTTAAATATTTCTTTTATACAAAAACAAGGCATAAAAACATATTTTAACATGAACATTGCATTGCATTTTAAATATTTGCATTATATTTATTTAAATTCGCGCAATTTCGATTTGGTTGTAATAATATATTTAGCTTTATATTTGTGCAAATCCCCATTCAAACTTGTATTCCCCCCTCCCATAAAATTGTTGTAATAGCTTAGTATATTTACATTACGCAATTTATCGCTTTTATACCATGATTAGTAAATTAGGGTTTGCATGACAAGAACAAAAACAAAACAAATAGAAAACCCTAAATACAAGACAAATCAAAAGCATGAAAATGATACACTTTGCACACAAACACCCTTAGGGTTTCTCCCACTTGGTTGCCTAAAATAAAATGGCCATGTTACACATGCGAAATATCTTGGCAAAACAAAACAAGTATAAGATCATAGTCCCTCTGTGATCGGTGGATCTGGAACTGACTGTTTAACGCTGGTTCGCGAAATGTCGCGGAAGCAAGAGTCGCCACCGTCTTTTATTTTCTCCAAATGGAAAGGACAAAAGCACAGAAAAATTCCTTAAAGAGATTGCTCTCGGTTCGGGAGGTAGGTTATAGAAAGGGAAGGTGTTAGCACCCTTTCTATCCATGGTTATCCATGGGCTCTTAGATACTTGCTCACTTGTGTTTTCAAAATGGTTTGTTTGCTTTTCAAGTGTGGGTTTTAAAAAAGGTTTCTTTGAAAATTCCAGTTCGACTCTTGTATCGGTCCTCAAGAGTGTTTGAAAAATTGCTTTCGAAAGCTTTTTGAAAATGTGTTGGTGTGAAAAGTATTTTTGATTTGTTTTTGAAATTAGAGCAAGTATCTACGAGAACCTACCTACCCTAAGGAATTCGTCTGTGTAAATGTCCTTTAAAGTAGTGCCATCCCACCATTGAGAGGTAGGTAGCACCACCGTTGGAGGTGTTCGGGTCAATTCGAGGTTCGGGACATGGTGATCACCAGAGCAATGGGAAGATACCTTAGAAGCTACCCTCATGCCAGGTTCCCGGATCATGAGGACTTACTAAGACATCCTCTACTCGACGATCACCTTTCGAGGCAAGTCAGCAGTGAGGCGTACCCTAGGGGTGGTGTGTGATTTGTGTGTCGTTTTCATTTATTTTTGTCTTTTGTCAACGTGATCTATGCGTTTGTTTTTATTTTATCATTCATTCTTGCATGCATTTATTAACAGTTAAAAAGGTGCGGAAATTGAAAGTTCTAAACTATTACAAAGGCGCGGGTCCACATCGCCAAAATTAAACCGGACCCGATTTGACGAAAAAATAAATAATGCGAAGTAAATAAAGTGCGAAAAGTAAAGTTACATGGCTTTGGGAGATTTACAAAATTATAATAAGCGATAATAAAATAAATGCGCGAAATAAAGAAATTAAAACAAAACTAGGGCGTTGGACCCTTTTACAAACAATTAAAATTAATGATGAATTACAAATTAAATGATTAAATGTTTTTGGTATTTTGTGTTTTTTTTAGATTTAATGAAAAAAAGGAAGTTAATTGAAATTAAATTAGACGGCAAACCCTAATTCTAATATTTTTTTATTTATTATGAAAGAATTAAAATATGACCTAAATTAAACCTAATTCATTTATGTATAATTTAAATAGGAAAATAAATAAATAAATAATAATTATTATTGTGGAAAAAGGGAAACAAAAAGAATTAACAATTAAAACCTAAATTCTACATTTTTGGATTTTTATTAAAAAAGGAATTAAAATTAAACCTAATTACACTACATATTTACATATATTAATTTATTGATGAAAATAATTACAATAAAATAAATATTATATTTTCTGGCATTTTTTGATCTTTATGATGTTTTTATATTTTATAGAAAAAATAAATTAATTGAATTAAGACAATAAAATAAATAAAACAACAAAAATAAAAGTGAGAAGAAAAAATATAAAATGCAAACCAGGGTGGGGTGTTGCCCCAAATAAGGAGGTTCAAATTTGAAAAGCCTGGCCCAATTGAATTTGAATTTGCTGACTTTTCATGATTCCCTATGATGCGTTTGACCAGGTGTACGCTGCACCCTGAAGCTTGGTCATTGATCTGATCATTGTGGACGCGTGGCTCATGGATGAGGAGGACGTATGGTACGCATGCATTCCTGAAGCTGCATAGGATTTATAATTGAAAAATAACATGAGATTTTTGCCAGACCTGGGACTTGAACCCAGGTCTTGAGGGTGAACGCATTGGTAGCTTGCCAGCTGAGCTGTATGAGTCAATTGATATATTATGATAAACAAAATAATAAAAAGCAAAAACAACGCGTGGTAATTAAAACGCGCGCAATTTCAAACAGACAAATCATTGGCTGCCACGACTTCTTCTTCTTCACCACCCCTGTAACATAGAACACAGAGGCAACGGTTTTGAAACGTTGTTTTAGAGGTGATTCAAGAAAATAGCGAATAGAACCATGGGCATCATAAATTGTTCGCGAGGTATGTGTTTGCTTCGTCTTAACCTGCTCAACTCAACCATGATACTCACGAATCCTAATTTTTCCTCTATGTAAAATCCCTAATTCAAGCAACCTGTAACCCTAAAAAACGCATATGGTGGATTCGTATATATGACATAAAAAAGCAATTGAAAGTAATGGTTAGCTCAGAAACATCATTATAAACAAGAATCCATGAAAAAAAATGCAAAAGAATGCTTAATTTATGCTATGCGAATTCAGAATTTTCTTGGTGCAGTTTGACTTAGAGGTACCGATTCAAGGGGTTTTTGTTGATGTTAAGGATTGGGAGACGTTCCAGGATGCCTCAGGATGCTTATGGAACAAAAATCAAAGCTTGAATCGATCTAAAAGCTAGTTTTCAGTCTTGAGTTTTTTGTGAGAAATTTCAATATGCAATGCTTGTTTTGGGCGCAGCTTTCAGTCTAAGAGCATTAGGGTTGTGATGCTGATCATATATGGAGTGATTAGGTTAAGAAAAATTGGACAAAATCTTATGCATTGATGAATTTCAATATTTGATTTTACAAGATCTTTTCCAAATCTTTTTTCATGTTGTTTTTGTTCAATCAGCTCAAATCTTATCAAAACTTGCCATAATCAATTAAGCACGAAATATTGAGATTAGAATGTGCATAAAAAGATTTTTTAGGTTAAGTTTGCTATTTTTCATATATTAAAATCATTTAAATGAATATAAATTAATATTAATTCAAATAAATAATTAAAAAATATGAGAATACTTCCCTTTGGGCCTAGTGGTCGTGCATAGGCTTGGCATGAAGAAATTTGGAAGAAAAATGGGCCCATTTGCATTTTTAGGCCTTTTGCATCAATGTTGACTTTTCAAAATTCCTAAAAATTTCCCAACTTCCACAAGGCATAACTTGGTCAATTTTTAAGCTTTTCACATGTTCTTGGACATTTTGGAAAGGTCTTTGAGTCCTTTAACCAATGCCTTTGGTCCCATGTCATTTTGATTTACCAATCTCAAGTTATGGCCTTTGACTTAAAGTCACTTTTTGTTGACTTTTGAAAATGACCTATAATGTTGAAATTGATAACTTTTTGTGAGAGCATTTCTTGGACTTGGAATATGAAGATGAGTTGTAGGAAATGTCTTTCTCTTCAAAGTGAGCTTTGGATGGAATTTTTCTGATAATCCATGTGAAAGTTATGCCTTGGTCAATTTCAGTTGACTTTTTCAGCTGTCCAAATATAGCAACTTTTGTATCTTTGATGATTTCTGAGCCAAATTTTGAGAATCATGATCAAGCATTGATCAAATGATGTTTGTGGCTTCAAAATGATATATTGACCAAAAATTTGAACTTTTGACTGTCAAATGACCATTTTGCCCCTACAGTTGACTGTAGTGCAATTTAGGGTTTTGACTGTGCAATTTTGAGCTGAATGTCTTGAAACTTGACATGAAGACACTTGACCATCTTTTTAAGCATGTGAGACTTGATTGGGCCTTTGAAAACTTCCTTTCCTTGATCAGAAACCAAACCCTAGTTTTGACTGTCTAGGAGACAGTTGAGCTGCATAGTCCTTGGGGAATTTTGTGACCTTGATTTGGCAATTTCTTGATGAATATGGGAGGGCAAATTTTGGGGTACAACAGTTGCCCCTGTTCAATCTTCTTAGACCTGAGGATGCAGATTGGCTGACATGCCTTTCGTAGTCCGAGGGTAGAAGATGATTGGACACTAGAGTGCCCAGAAATTTGCGCTCACATAGTAGCAATGATGACGAGGGAATGGGCTTATAGATGCCATTTGGATGTTGCTTGGGTAGGATGATGGGCTTATAGATGCCATCCGGACGTTGATCGCGTAAGAGATTCCTTAGCGAGAACCTGCATACCTGCAAAAGAACAAATGAGTACCTGACACGTTGCAGGAGCTGATTTTAGATGCTTGATATAGATATGTCCTGACTGGTTACAGGAGCTGGGTCTGGAGCTTCAAACGCTGATGAATGAACCAGGGATGGTTACTGCCTTAGCAAGGATGGTAAGAGAATCCTGAATGATTTCAACCTCAACAACGCTCGTTGAGAAAATCTTGGTGAGAATTACCATCCTCGTATTGTCAGGAAGAGAACCAGAGGACATTATAATCTCAAAGGGGGTCACCTCACTCACCGTTGGAGAGGGAACTATAGGAAATTATAATCTGGAAGGAAATATCACCTCACGCTCATGCCGGAGAGGGAAACATCTTGAAAGGGAATTACCACCTCACTCGCCGTTGGAGAGGGGACCATAAGAGAATATCACCTCACGCTCATGCCGGAGAGGGGAACATCTGAAGAAGGAATTACCACCTCACACGCCGTTGGAGAGGGGACCATAAGAGAATATCACCTCACGCTCATGCCGGAGAGGGGAACATCTGAAGAAGGAATTACCACCTCACACGCCGTTGGAGAGGGGACCATAAGAGAATATCACCTCACGCTCATGCCGGAGAGGGGAACATCTGAAGAAGGAATTACCACCTCGCACGCCGTTGGAGAGGGGACCATAAGAGAATATCACCTCACGCTCATGCCGGAGAGGGGAACATCTGAAGAAGGAATTACCACCTCACACGCCGTTGGAGAGGGGACCATAAGAGAATATCACCTCACGCTCATGCCGGAGAGGGGAACATCTGAAGAAGGAATTACCACCTCACACGCCGTTGGAGAGGGGACCATAAGAGAATATCACCTCACGCTCATGCCGGAGAGGGGGACATCTGAAGAAGGAATTACCACCTCACACGCCGTTGGAGAGGGGACCATAAGAGAATATCACCTCACGCTCATGCCGGAGAGGGGAACATCTGAAGAAGGAATTACCACCTCGCACGCCGTTGGAGAGGGGACCATAAGAGAATATCACCTCACGCTCATGCCGGAGAGGGGAACATCTGAAGAAGGAATTACCACCTCGCACGCCGTTGGAGAGGGGACCATAAGAGAATATCACCTCACACTCATGCCGGAGAGGGGAACATCTGAAGAAGGAATTACCACCTCACACGCCGTTGGAGAGGGGACCATAAGAGAATATCACCTCACGCTCATGCCGGAGAGGGGAACATCTGAAGAAGGAATTACCACCTCGCACGCCGTTGGAGAGGGGACCATAAGAGAATATCACCTCACGCTCATGCCGGAGAGGGGAACATCTGAAGAAGGAATTACCACCTCACACGCCGTTGGAGAGGGGACCATAAGAGAATATCACCTCACGCTCATGCCGGAGAGGGAAACATCTGAAGAAGGAATTACCACCTCACACGCCGTTGGAGAGGGGACCATAAGAGAATATCACCTCACGCTCATGCCGGAGAGGGGAACATCTGAAGAAGGAATTACCACCTCACACGCCGTTGGAGAGGGGACCATAAGAGAATATCACCTCACGCTCATGCCGGAGAGGGAAACATCTGAAAAAGGAATTACCACCTCACACGCCGTTGGAGAGGGGACCATAAGAGAATATCACCTCACGCTCATGCCGGAGAGGGGAACATCTGAAAAAGGAATTACCACCTCACACGCCGTTGGAGAGGGGACCATAAGAGAATATCACCTCACGCTCATGCCGGAGAGGGGAACATCTGAAGAAGGAATTACCACCTCACACGCCGTTGGAGAGGGGACCATAAGAGAATATCACCTCACGCTCATGCCGGAGAGGGGAACATCTGAAGAAGGAATTACCACCTCACACGCCGTTGGAGAGGGGACCATAAGAGAATATCACCTCACGCTCATGCCGGAGAGGGGAACATCTGAAGAAGGAATTACCACCTCACACGCCGTTGGAGAGGGGACCATAAGAGAATATCACCTCACGCTCATGCCGGAGAGGGAAACATCTGAAAAAGGAATTACCACCTCACACGCCGTTGGAGAGGGGACCATAAGAGAATATCACCTCACGCTCATGCCGGAGAGGGGAACATCTGAAGAAGGAATTACCACCTCACACGCCGTTGGAGAGGGGACCATAAGAGAATATCACCTCACGCTCATGCCGGAGAGGGAAACATCTGAAAAAGGAATTACCACCTCACACGCCGTTGGAGAGGGGACCATAAGAGAATATCACCTCACGCTCATGCCGGAGAGGGGAACATCTGAAAAAGGAATTACCACCTCACACGCCGTTGGAGAGGGGACCATAAGAGAACTTCTACTGAGTCTTTATCAGAAAAATCTGTTTGGAGTTGATTTAACTGGACTAGAGAAGTCCTTGAAATATGTTTGAGAATTTCAACTGCACCCTTCCTGAAAGGTAGAGGTCAGTTATATGCGATGCATGATATGGATCAAGCAAACATGGATACGATTTATATGATATGATGTGTACATACATGCTATAATGATGTATGTGATGATTCATGTATGTTTTCGTCTAGGAAAATAAATCCTTGACGGGTGCCGGGAAGTCGTATCCTGGGCTGATGTTGAAGAATAGATTTTGCTTCCGCTGTGGATGATTGTTGCAAGAATACCGGTAGGAGAAGATAACTCCGTTTGAGGGATAAACTTGGCAAATGAAATAATTCTGCGGGAGAAAAGATACTCTAGCGATCATGCTGGGGAGTGCTACTCTGTGGGGATAGCGATGTTTTGCTGAGTTGATGAAGATAACTCCGCTGGGGATATTTTTGCTGTTGGAAGTAGTTGATGGACTTTGCTGGGGGTAGGAAGATACTTTGCCGAGGACGCTCTTTCCGTGGCTTTTGGCTGAGGATAACCCAGTTATATCCTGTTACGGAAATAACTCTTTAAATCAAGCCGGGACGACGCGTTCGTGCTCTGCGAGGGATAAGCTTCCAGAATCTACTGGGGATAAGCTTACTGCTTGGGGATATGATTTCCAACTTTGTTGGTGAAGCTGGATTGGACTCTTCTGGGGAGTTTGATATGCTGGGGAAGTGATTCCTTTGAATAGTGAGATACCGCCGGGGGAACAATCTTTAGACCAAGACTGCCGGGGATGTTTGTTAAGAATGCGTGCTGCTGGGGAAGTATTGAGATCTACGGAAGGATACTCAATTTCCTTGATAATTGTAATTCTGCTTGGAGAAGAATGTATTGACTTGTTGAACCACTCTCTGGGGGATTAAGATACACTTGGCCGTGTTCTTTAGCTGAACCTACCTTAGTACCTTGGGGGATAGAACAATTAGACTGCTCAGACAACTCTTTATTGCCCCTGTTTCTATGGGGGAGGCACCTGTGGGGTGCTGATAATTATTGAGGGTCAAACCTTCTTCAGGTAGGCAGGTGACAAGATGACAGGACATAGTCGTACGCTTTGATCCCTAACTTTTGCCTGGACCGCCCTTTCGGGTTTTCAGTCCACCGGGATACCCATTTTTGCCCAAGCCGCCTTTTCAGGTTTTCGACTTGCCGGGTGTACAGATTTTTTTTTCATTTCATCCCTTCATTTTGCCCGAACCCTTTTGGTTCGCCGGGAAGCCCTTACTTTTGCCTAGGTATGTCAACCTAGCGGGTCTTTGATTATGCGCAGTATTTTTTCGACTATGTCCATGCTTTCAGAATGTAGGGAGTTGCCCCCGTTTAGAAGTGTTTTGTCATGCCACCAGAAGATTTTTGATCGTGCAAGTTTTGTTGCTGGAATGCCCCAAGTGACTCAGGCGGAGATTTGCCCCAGGCTGTTTGGCCTTTGAGAGATTCTCCGAATCTTGACTTAACTGCCCCAGATGATGGACAATAGTCATACCTGCCCCTTGATTGGAAGTGCTTCCGTTCATTAGGTATTCATCGCGCGAATTTCCCTACTGTTTAAACAAAAGGTCATATGCAAACAAAGTTATATCAAAAATGCAAAGCTTATGTCTGTCTCGAAGATTTTGAAAATGCATCTTTTCGTAAAACAAGTGAATGTTTGTAAAACGTGATGTCAACTCCCTGTTTACCGTAGGCCTTCAGGAGTCAGGATACCTTTCGTGACAGTATGCTTTCGAACTAACCCATGCTTCAGCTAGGACTTTTAAGGGTTATAACGTGGCTTGGTTCACGGTTTAAGAAACAAAGGATAAAGGCTCAAATTATTTGTACCCACCCGCTCTTCGTGATGTTCTCCAAACCTAAACTCAGTTGATCATGCGTTAGACCTTGTTTGAGTCTTTGCTTTGATTTTCCGATGATGGTTCGGATGTTGATGATTTCTTTTGAATAGGCAGTCATTTTTTTTTGCTTTGGTTGAGGGTTTGTGAGACCTCTTTCTTGATTTCTATTATCCCTTTCTTTTTTGCCTGAACTGTTTCCTTTTTGGAATTACAGTCAGCGGGATGCCCCAGTTTCATAAGTCCCCTTTGTAGGTTTAGACTCTTTGGGCTTTTCATTTATGAATTTTGATGATGACTGCCTGTCCTTTTGATTGTTCTGAACCATCACTGTCTTTGTTCGTTTTGTAAAGATGCGCTTGGATCAACTGAGAGAACTACCCTGCCCCAGGTTATGATTAAGGGTTTTGATTTTCGAAAATAAAAACTCCTACTTCTTTGGCTCTGATGGGTTAACGAGGGATTATCATCCTTATAACACCAGTGTTTAGGGGTTGAAACAATGCCTGTACTTCATAAGCGGGGTCTGTTCAAAAGCATACTGTAATGATCGCGGTATCGTTTTCGTCATCCTCCCTCAAGAGGCTTAGAATTAATGAGAGTTGATCATCAGAAAAAATATGAAAATAATTTGCGTATAGTGAATACGAATATATTGATTCAAAACAGACATATGCGATGCACTAGTGAAATAACAATGTTTGACAATGAGTAAACGTTTGAATAATCAAAAGGGAATTACAACTTGAAAAATCCTAATGAACAAAAATTTCTAGTTTGAGACAGCCATCTCAGATGAAGAATTCTCAGCGGAAGATTTTCATCTCGCCATCTGGCATGAACTCTATCACCCTTTCGTCAATCAAATCCTGAATTTTATTCTTCAAGGTCCAACAGTCGTCTGTAGCATGCCCCGGGCTGTCTGAATGATAAGCGCAGTGGGTGTCGGGGTTATACCTTGAAGCTGTCCTGTTGGGATTTTTGGGAGGGTCCTTTAGAGTGATCAGGTTGACCTCCAGCAAGCGCTTCAGTATAAAGGATGAGGGTATATCAGTCTCCGAGAAATGTCTTCCGGGCGCATTTCGTTTACGTTGACTACCCCGTTGAGGCTGGGCTCGTGACCCTGAAGCAAGCTGAGGAGATTTTCCTTTGTCTTCTTGCCCCGCATGTGGTTGAATGATGGCTGGAGCTTCCACCTTGGCTGTTTGCCCTACTGGATTATTTTGAAGCAGCTTGGTGACGAGGACCCGGAGCTCTTCTTGTTTTTGAGCTAAGTCCTGAATGAGAGTCATTTGGCCCACCAGCTGCCCCATCATTTGGATCTTCATGGTTGCCAACTCAATTTGTAGCCCTTCCAGCTGATCGTTCCTGATGCCCCCTGCATTCCCTAAGGTCAAGTTCCTGGTGAGGAGAGTCTTTATTTCTTCTTGCCCCTGGGATAGGTTCAAGAACATTTCTCGCAGTTGGGCGTTTTGAGTGCGAAGATCTTGGTTGTCTGGTTGGAAGGCCATTGCTGAAATAAACAGCGAGAAAGGTAAGTGACCTGCAACAAAGATACCTGCTATGCAATGATGTGTATGATATGCATGCAATGTTTTCAAGGACCTCGCGGGATAAACAGAGAAATTGTTAGAGTTGAGAACCGGTAACTTGATTGAAGGAACTTCCTATTGTAGAGAGCCCTTCTTCAAGGGTCAAAGGCTCACCATATCCAGTGGGTCATAGCCCCTGACAACCTTGGCTAGAGGAAAATAAATCCTCTTTGCCCCTGGCTAGACAATTGGTTCATCCTGACCTGCATCACAAGCCCTTGAGATCCTTGAAATGGGTTAGGATGTATGCAATGGTATGATGTTATGATATGCATGGGGTAATGTAAGTAACCCTGTTATGAGTCCCAATTAAGGACTGCAAACCAAAACCTGCAAGAAACTCAAGTAAAACCTGTCATGAGTCCCAATTAAGGACTATAAACAGAACCTGCAAGTAGTTAGTACACCCTGTTATGAGTCCCAATTAAGGACTATAAACAAAACCTGCAAGAGACTTAGTAAACCCTGTTACGAGTCCCAATTAAGGACTATAAACAAAACCTGCAAGTAGTTCATGTGTCAGATAGATAACAAGCATGCAAGTAGTCAAGTACGAAGGCACGCAAGTCACACAAGAGAAGCCCTTAGAGTTTAAGGCCATCATGAGGTCTGGGTATCACCCTCTTGAAGTTGGTGGGTTCAACCTGTCCTATTAGAAGTAACCGGGTTCTAAGGGTCCCAATATCACGGGATTGCTTTCAATGTTCATCGTTTCGATTTAGCCACTGAACTAGCGACCGAAATATTCCAGGAAAGCAACCCTCAATTGAGTGTAGTATCGAGTATCAACCAACCTCGGACTGCACCAAAGTCAGTTATCTCACTACCCTAAAGAGGCCAAGATGGTTCAATTAAGGTTCCTAAGGTATGTTGATGCTTCACGACACCACGCGGAGGCCCCGTACTCTCCTTGACTGAACTCAAGGGTTACCGGTACACACCAAAGTGCCACATCAACGTAGCAGACTGTTTCAACCATGTCGGTATACCCCGCACAGTTCCCTCACAGCCTTGTTGCTACTTTCTAAGAAGGTATCCCCAGATCCGGGTTAGGATCTATAGAACTCCCAAGCAACCCACAATTTAAAGCACACAAAGCAATACAATTGAAAACATAGTTATAAGCTAGCCCTAAGGTACACCTCACTTTAAGATATCCCCAGCAGAGTCGCCAGTTCTGTGATCGGTGGATCTGGAACTGATTGTTTAACGCTGGTTCGCGAAATGTCGCGGAAGCAAGAGTCGCCACCGTCTTTTATTTTCTCCAAATGGAAAGGACAAAAGCACAGAAAAATTCCTTAAAGAGATTGCTCTCGGTTCGGGAGGTAGGTTATAGAAAGGGAAGGTGTTAGCACCCTTTCTATCCATGGTTATCCATGGGCTCTTAGATACTTGCTCACTTGTGTTTTCAAAATGGTTTGTTTGCTTTTCAAGTGTGGGTTTTAAAAAAGGTTTCTTTGAAAATTCCAGTTCGACTCTTGTATCGGTCCTCAAGAGTGTTTGAAAAATTGCTTTCGAAAGCTTTTTGAAAATGTGTTGGTGTGAAAAGTATTTTTGATTTGTTTTTGAAATTAGAGCAAGTATCTACGAGAACCTACCTACCCTAAGGAATTCGTCTGTGTAAATGTCCTTTAAAGTAGTGCCATCCCACCATTGAGAGGTAGGTAGCACCACCGTTGGAGGTGTTCGGGTCAATTCGAGGTTCGGGACATGGTGATCACCAGAGCAATGGGAAGATACCTTAGAAGCTACCCTCATGCCAGGTTCCCGGATCATGAGGACTTACTAAGACATCCTCTACTCGACGATCACCTTTCGAGGCAAGTCAGCAGTGAGGCGTACCCTAGGGGTGGTGTGTGATTTGTGTGTCGTTTTCATTTATTTTTGTCTTTTGTCAACGTGATCTATGCGTTTGTTTTTATTTTATCATTCATTCTTGCATGCATTTATTAACAGTTAAAAAGGTGCGGAAATTGAAAGTTCTAAACTATTACAAAGGCGCGGGTCCACATCGCCAAAATTAAACCGGACCCGATTTGACGAAAAAATAAATAATGCGAAGTAAATAAAGTGCGAAAAGTAAAGTTACATGGCTTTGGGAGATTTACAAAATTATAATAAGCGATAATAAAATAAATGCGCGAAATAAAGAAATTAAAACAAAACTAGGGCGTTGGACCCTTTTACAAACAATTAAAATTAATGATGAATTACAAATTAAATGATTAAATGTTTTTGGTATTTTGTGTTTTTTTTAGATTTAATGAAAAAAAGGAAGTTAATTGAAATTAAATTAGACGGCAAACCCTAATTCTAATATTTTTTTATTTATTATGAAAGAATTAAAATATGACCTAAATTAAACCTAATTCATTTATGTATAATTTAAATAGGAAAATAAATAAATAAATAATAATTATTATTGTGGAAAAAGGGAAACAAAAAGAATTAACAATTAAAACCTAAATTCTACATTTTTGGATTTTTATTAAAAAAGGAATTAAAATTAAACCTAATTACACTACATATTTACATATATTAATTT
The DNA here is from genome assembly GCA_948472305.1 of Vicia faba. Taxonomy (NCBI): domain Eukaryota; kingdom Viridiplantae; phylum Streptophyta; class Magnoliopsida; order Fabales; family Fabaceae; genus Vicia; species Vicia faba. The sequence continues at coordinate 486,797,142 of OX451737.1, forward strand.
ATTGATGAAAATAATTACAATAAAATAAATATTATATTTTCTGGCATTTTTTGATCTTTATGATGTTTTTATATTTTATAGAAAAAATAAATTAATTGAATTAAGACAATAAAATAAATAAAACAACAAAAATAAAAGTGAGAAGAAAAAATATAAAATGCAAACCAGGGTGGGGTGTTGCCCCAAATAAGGAGGTTCAAATTTGAAAAGCCTGGCCCAATTGAATTTGAATTTGCTGACTTTTCATGATTCCCTATGATGCGTTTGACCAGGTGTACGCTGCACCCTGAAGCTTGGTCATTGATCTGATCATTGTGGACGCGTGGCTCATGGATGAGGAGGACGTATGGTACGCATGCATTCCTGAAGCTGCATAGGATTTATAATTGAAAAATAACATGAGATTTTTGCCAGACCTGGGACTTGAACCCAGGTCTTGAGGGTGAACGCATTGGTAGCTTGCCAGCTGAGCTGTATGAGTCAATTGATATATTATGATAAACAAAATAATAAAAAGCAAAAACAACGCGTGGTAATTAAAACGCGCGCAATTTCAAACAGACAAATCATTGGCTGCCACGACTTCTTCTTCTTCACCACCCCTGTAACATAGAACACAGAGGCAACGGTTTTGAAACGTTGTTTTAGAGGTGATTCAAGAAAATAGCGAATAGAACCATGGGCATCATAAATTGTTCGCGAGGTATGTGTTTGCTTCGTCTTAACCTGCTCAACTCAACCATGATACTCACGAATCCTAATTTTTCCTCTATGTAAAATCCCTAATTCAAGCAACCTGTAACCCTAAAAAACGCATATGGTGGATTCGTATATATGACATAAAAAAGCAATTGAAAGTAATGGTTAGCTCAGAAACATCATTATAAACAAGAATCCATGAAAAAAAATGCAAAAGAATGCTTAATTTATGCTATGCGAATTCAGAATTTTCTTGGTGCAGTTTGACTTAGAGGTACCGATTCAAGGGGTTTTTGTTGATGTTAAGGATTGGGAGACGTTCCAGGATGCCTCAGGATGCTTATGGAACAAAAATCAAAGCTTGAATCGATCTAAAAGCTAGTTTTCAGTCTTGAGTTTTTTGTGAGAAATTTCAATATGCAATGCTTGTTTTGGGCGCAGCTTTCAGTCTAAGAGCATTAGGGTTGTGATGCTGATCATATATGGAGTGATTAGGTTAAGAAAAATTGGACAAAATCTTATGCATTGATGAATTTCAATATTTGATTTTACAAGATCTTTTCCAAATCTTTTTTCATGTTGTTTTTGTTCAATCAGCTCAAATCTTATCAAAACTTGCCATAATCAATTAAGCACGAAATATTGAGATTAGAATGTGCATAAAAAGATTTTTTAGGTTAAGTTTGCTATTTTTCATATATTAAAATCATTTAAATGAATATAAATTAATATTAATTCAAATAAATAATTAAAAAATACGAGAATACTTCCCTTTGGGCCTAGTGGTCGTGCATAGGCTTGGCATGAAGAAATTTGGAAGAAAAATGGGCCCATTTGCATTTTTAGGCCTTTTGCATCAATGTTGACTTTTCAAAATTCCTAAAAATTTCCCAACTTCCACAAGGCATAACTTGGTCAATTTTTAAGCTTTTCACATGTTCTTGGACATTTTGGAAAGGTCTTTGAGTCCTTTAACCAATGCCTTTGGTCCCATGTCATTTTGATTTACCAATCTCAAGTTATGGCCTTTGACTTAAAGTCACTTTTTGTTGACTTTTGAAAATGACCTATAATGTTGAAATTGATAACTTTTTGTGAGAGCATTTCTTGGACTTGGAATATGAAGATGAGTTGTAGGAAATGTCTTTCTCTTCAAAGTGAGCTTTGGATGGAATTTTTCTGATAATCCATGTGAAAGTTATGCCTTGGTCAATTTCAGTTGACTTTTTCAGCTGTCCAAATATAGCAACTTTTGTATCTTTGATGATTTCTGAGCCAAATTTTGAGAATCATGATCAAGCATTGATCAAATGATGTTTGTGGCTTCAAAATGATATATTGACCAAAAATTTGAACTTTTGACTGTCAAATGACCATTTTGCCCCTACAGTTGACTGTAGTGCAATTTAGGGTTTTGACTGTGCAATTTTGAGCTGAATGTCTTGAAACTTGACATGAAGACACTTGACCATCTTTTTAAGCATGTGAGACTTGATTGGGCCTTTGAAAACTTCCTTTCCTTGATCAGAAACCAAACCCTAGTTTTGACTGTCTAGGAGACAGTTGAGCTGCATAGTCCTTGGGGAATTTTGTGACCTTGATTTGGCAATTTCTTGATGAATATGGGAGGGCAAATTTTGGGGTACAACACCCTCGATGACGCTATTCAAAGGTTGCCTAAACAAAATGATCTTGGTCCCTCAAAAATGCTAAGATACTTGGAAACATTGCTATCATGGTTATACGATGACCCACACCCATCCCGTTTACATCCAAAGATAAGGTTGTTTACCAAATCAATGGTAAGTCAACAATGTCAAAGGAATAAAAATGCATAAGAAAGACATTTGAGTAGGTAGATAGCTTCTAAGTTACTTGCTCAATTTCAAACAATCCTTGCTATTTTCAAAAACAAACACATACACATTTCAAAAACATTTTACAAACAATTGAAAACATTTTCAAAAGACAAACATCTTTGTATACATTCTTACGAACGAGAAACATTGCAAAGATCACCTAAACGAATTGGCTCTTTTACAAAATACTTTCAAAACCACACCAAACACCATTTCAAACAAAACAAAGCAAGTGATCTAAACAAGTAACTAAGAGCCCATAGAAAACCATGGATGAAAAGGGTGCTAGCACCTTCCCTTTTCATAATCTACCCCCTGAACTCAAGAAAACATCTCAAAGGTCTTTCCTGTGCTTTTTCACCTTTCCTTTTGGATAAAAGAAAAGTCGGTGGCAATTCTTGCTAACCGCGACATTTGCAATAAAACGCAAAACCTTCAAGTCAGTTCTCCCACCGTATCAGTCACAAATGTGAATTTATCTGTTATCATTGCTAAAATTAATTCTCGTTTAACTAGATTGAAAGGTAGACTTCTTAGTAAGCTCGAGAGGGTGACTCTTACTAAGTTTGTGCTTAATTCTATACCTATTTATACTATGCATAATTTACGGCTTCCATAAAGCATTTGTAGTAAGATTAATTATTGTATAAGACAATTTGTTTAGGGAGGCTAATCTAGTTGCTAGCTTAAATGGGATACCATAACTCAACCTTATATTAGAGGTGGTCTTTGCATCAAGAGAGATAGACATGTTAATGTTTCCATGTTGGGTAAACATGTTTGAGAGCTTCTTCACAATCTTGACAAGTTATGGGTTCAATTATTACCAGCTAGATATAATTCTGTAGTCTATATCTTAGAGGCGAATAATTACCATAGAGAATCATACACATGGCGTTCTATTACTAAATTAGTTGAGACTCTTAAGATGAGTTTAATCACTAGAGTATGGAGATAGGACATTTTCATTTGGTATGATAAATGGCTCCAAATGGTAGAATTTGTGACATAATTCCTTCGGTGGATGAGCACGATACGTACCTACATATCATGGAGGCTAAGGAGCGGATCCACTTTGTGGCTGAGAGTGGTTATAGCCACACCAAATTTTTTGTATCATATATATTATTTATAAAAAAATGTTAATTATGGTGATTAATTTAAGAAATAGGCGTTTTTAGCCGCCATAATTAACAAAAATAGTGTTTTTAAACACGCCATAAATTTGGCTGTCTTAGGAAAATTGTTACATGTGCTAAGATTCACAAATATGTTTGTTGATTTTTCATAAGGTAGATATACTTATTAATTTCATACTATCTTCTAACAAGAGACACAAATTGCTTCGAGATAAGAAAGTAAATCGGTTTGGAGACTGGTGGTGAATTAAGTCAAGAATCATTTGTTGATATAACATGTGAAACTCATTTGAGTTTCCACTTTAGGACTCTCACTAGTTTGATGACTTTGTATAATATCATTATTGGGGCACTTAAAAAAGTCGAGAAGGACACATCATTTGAAAAATATGGTTAAATAATGCTTTTGCTAGATGTGTTTCAATCCTTTGGTTTTTTTTCATACGATCTTTTGAATATTTTATCACTTTACAATGCTACCAAACAAAAATTTCAAGAAATGAAGAATGATGGATGGGAATAACTTATATATAAGGTTATAGAAATTTGCAATAGGCATGATATTGATGCATTATATATGCAATGGAAGAAACCTAGGCGAGAGATTATAAATTATAGTTTCTAATTTTCATCATTATAAGCATGATTGTTTCTTTAGTGTTTTAGATTTGTAGTTACATGATCTCAAAGCAATGCTTGATGAAAATAATATTGAACTTTTAAAATGTGTTTCATGTTCGAGTCTCTCATCATAATTTGTAGCTTTGGATGTCTAAAAATTATTAAGGATAATTGAACTTTATCCAAATGATTTTGTAGATCTGTCAGAAGTGATGGTGCGACATCAACTTGGGAATTATACTATAAATGTTTGATGTGACCTAAAATTTGCTAAGTTAAAAGGATTTTCAGATCTTTATTCAAAACTTGTGGAAACAAATAAGTGCAAAATATTTGATATGGTTTATAAGTTTCTAAAGTTGACTATAGTCTTAAAGATTGTAATTGTAAGTATGAAACATATTTTTTCAACTATGAAGTTTGTGAAGAGTCAACTATGTAACAAAAAAGTGATCGATGATTAAATGAATATGGTGAAACTTTTAAAGAAAGATATGTTCTCATAATAATTAACAATGATGTTATTTTAGCTTATTTTCAAAAAATAGATGGAAGACCATTTTCATTGTAAATATATTGCATTAATCAATATTACTTCTTATTTTTCAATATAATTTAGTTTATAGTTTCTTTCATGTTTAGTCACACCAATATGCCATGTCTGGATCCACTCCTGCATGGAGGTATGCGATTATGGTACTTGAAATTTTGGCATCATCTCCACCCATCTTCCTCAGAACATAAAAATGGAGATGACTAGTGTCTTTACTAATGACGACTCAGATGATATTCTTATTTGGGAGTCTTAAGTATCAGGTACTTATTCTACCAAATCAGCTTATTCTTGGTTAACTTTGGAGCTCAATCCACCTCGTATTCAAACAATGCTTTGGTCTTGGATTCCGAATCCCAAGTTACTTGAAAATATTCGTCAATTTTCTTGGATAAGCATGTGTGATACGGTGACAGAACCAGACTGTTTTAGGAAAATGCTGGTTTGCGTTTTGCGTTTGTGTTCGCAAAATATCGCGGTAAGAAAGAGTCGCCACTGACTTTTATTTTATCCAATTGGAAAGGAAAAAGCACAGAAAAATTCCTTTTTCGAGATTTTGAGTATGGGGGTAGATTATAGAAAGGGAAGGTATTAGCACCCTTTCTATCCGTAGTTTTCTACGGGCTCTTAGGTACTTCCTCATCATTTTTAATAATTGCTTCCATGTTTGGGTGTTTTTGAAAAAAAATTTTTACTTCGATTTAACCCTTGCTTCTGTCTTCAAGAGTGTTACGAAGTGTTTTTGAAAACTTTGTTTGAAAAGAGAGTAAGTGTGGAAAAGTTTGATTTTTGAGCAAGTACCTACTAGCATCAACCTACTCGAAAAAAGAAGGTTTATGTTCTTGTTTCCTTTAGACAACATTATCCCACTATTAGTGAGTAGGTAGCACAGTCGTTGGAGTTGTAAGGGTCAATTCGAAAGGGATGTACGATCACTGAAGAAATGTTAGGACGTCTTAGTAATAACCCTAGTGTCTTAAGATCATATTCGAGGCAACATTTCCGAGGCAACATTTATGAACGGGACATTTGATCTTTGTTTAGACAAAAGAGTGACCACTAAAACACCCTATACTTAATGATCATTTACCGAAGGCAACCAAAGTATGAGTATACCCTAGGAGTGCGCATGTGCGAGTGATTCAATTTCAATTATTATCTTTGCACATTTAGGGTTTGCTAACCATTTTAAAATTAACATACATTCTTGTCATGCAACCCTATTATCATACATCTAACAATTAATTATTTGCGGAAATTAAAATGCGAGAAATAAAACTTCGCTATTACAAGGCTTCGAGGAGGGGATTAGTTACATAGCCAAAAACCCGTAAAACAATAAATAAGAGAAAAGGTCCTAATTAATATATTACATCCCATGAGCAGTTACATCAATATTGTAAAAATAAATAAACGCGCGCGATGAAACGAGAACGAGAGAAAATTAGGGTTTTGACCCCGTCTAAACCTAATTGAAAGAAAAATCATTTTTTGTTGTTTTTGATTATTTTGAGAAAGAATAAGGTTTTAAATTAAATATGTACCAACCTAATTACTAATTGAATTAAATTAATAAAAATGATTAATTTTGACCTATTTTTATATTTTGGTTATTTTAAGAAAATAAAATAAAAATTAAATTAAACAAAACCCTAATTTCTAGTTTGTTTTAATTTATTTACAAAAGGAATTAAAATTGCCCTAAAATTGAAATAAACTAATTAAATTAATTTTTGATAAAAAAAATAAAACCTAAATCTAATTTGATGAAAATTGATTTTATGAATTTTTTGTATAAAAAAGAGTTAATTTTTTATGTTAGAAAATAAATTAAACAAAATTAAATAAATAAAGAAAACTATAGAAAGAAAAAGGGAGAGTTGGGCCTGGTATCCAAAGCATCAGGGGGTGTCCATAGCAATCTAAGCCCAATAGCCTGGATCCACGTTTGACTTCTCAGATCCCATGTTGCAAGTTGACCAAGGTGCATTATGGACCTTCAAATGATGGGCGTTAGATCTGGCCTTCTAGAGATCCAGTGATTGAACCTGGAGGGCACATGGTGAACCCCTTTACCTGCACACACGCATAATCACATAAGGAAAAATGTTATGAAATAATATGGGGACCTGGGATTCGAACCCAGGCCCTATGGCTTTTCCCTTCGCCTCACAACCAACTGAGCCAGCACGCTTATTTGTACATGGAATATCAAATGAGCATTATATGGAAAAAACACAAATGCCAATTGTACAGCGCGCGAATTTTCAAATGGGAAAATGGGGTGGTACCATGCAGTCCTTCTTCTCCCTCTCTCCATTGGTAAAAGTCCCAGACTTTTACCTATAGATAAAAGCCTGTAGCTATAGCCCCTGCAATTTTTCAAAATCTCATACAGGCACAATAAATCAAAACTAAAGGTGTAGATCAACTCGTCTTGACCTTATGAACACCATAGCACCCCTCTTTTGGGCCAATTTTGCCTGTAATCAAAAACCCTAAAAACGAACCCTAAACCCTAGCAATGGTGGATCTCTGTATGGTTAGCAAAAATGCAATTATTCATTACCAATAGCTTGCAAATGTTTCAATGAATAAGAATATATAAGTAATTCATGCTACAGGTGCCAGAATCATGATATTGAATTTCAATAAAGTGCCGAAGTCGTGAGTCACTTACAGTGAGTTTTCGTGCACGAAAATGCTTGCTAAGGATTGGTATGGACTCCTTGAACACCCATGAAACAAATGAGATAAATTGGAAGGCTTGAGAATTCTTGGAACTATGAAATCATATTGCACTTTTTTCTTGATTTTTTGAAAGTTGTTCTTCCCTCTACACGCCTCAAACCCTTCTTATTTTGGTCTGCATTTGTTTAATATATATCATTGAGTGAATTAGGTTTACAAGTTTGCTCTAAATCTTTTTCAATTATGGTCATTGATCAAGATTTGATTCTCTTGTAAATCTTTCCAAAATAAGCCAAAAACCAATCTTTTTGTGTACAAACAAGCCTTGCACGATTTGATTTCATTGCCAGCTGTATAAGAGACCTGAAATATGCACAAAATCTCAAGGTTTAAATGATTTTGATATTTCCATGATTTTATTTTGATTTAATTTGATTTAATTGAAATCAAAATCAAAATAAATGGAAAAAATAAAATAAAGGCAAGTGGGGAGGATCATGGGTCGTGGACCATGTTACAAACTCAAGACAAGTACAAAAAAGTTGGGCCCTTTTGACAAAAATTACAATTTGAGGCACTTTTGACTTTTGGCAATTTTGCAAAAAAGGTCAAGTTCACCAATGCATAACTTCTTCAATTTTGACTCTATGAAGGTGTTGAAAGCTTGAGATGTCCTATAAGCAACCCTTTTAGTCTCATCTCAATCGAGTCTTTCATGTTCATGTATGAAGCTTTGACAAAAAAGGTGTTTTTGTTGACTTTTCAAAATGACCTATAATGTCAAAATTCATAACTTCTGGTGAGTGCATATTTTGAACTTGGGAGATGAAGATGAAATTTAGGGAATTTAATCCTCTTCAAAATGATATATGGATGGGTCATTTCTAATAAAGTATGAAAAAGTTATGCTTGGTCAAAGTTGAGTTGACTTTTCCTACAAAACCCTAATTTAACAACTTTTGGGTTTAGATGAATTGTGAGCAATCCTTGAGAAATCATGATCAACCCTTTATCAAATGATGAATAATACTTCAAAATGAGGATGTTGACCAAAAAACTTGAAGTTTGACTGCATGTGGGCCACAGTTGACTTTTGCCCTAGTACAATCGATTTTCAGGCCTTTGAGCAATTGACTGAGCAAACTTCCTCTGCAAGGCTTGAAACTTGACATGGATGATCTTGAGAACATATTAGGACAATAGTGAGCTTTTGGGATCCCTTTGACTCAAGTATCTTGATGCAACATGAAACCCTAACTTGAGGTAGACTGTCTTAGGAGAGAGTTTGTCTGGTGAACCCTTGGACTTCCTTGAGCAATTTAAGGATCTCACTTGAAATGTATTGAGAAATATGGGAGGGAAAATTTTGGGGTACAACATTTGCCCCTGTTCAATATTCTTAAACCTGAGGATGTAGATTGGCCTGCTTGCCTTTCGTGATCTGAAGGTGGAAGATGATTGAACACTAGAGTGCCCAAGAAATTTGCACTCGCATGAAGTGGTACTTGTCTTGTGATGTCGGGAATGGGCTTATAGATTCCATTTGGAAGTTGATGTTGGAAGATGGGCTTAAAGATGCCATCAGAAGAAGTGTTGGTCGTCTAAGAGATTCCTTAGCGAGAGCTTGTATACCTGTTGTTGAGGAATATTTCGCTGGGGAATATTGCTCTTTGTCTTGGGAAAAAGTTAAATTTTAGGAGCTTCGGTCGTCCGTTATTCTACTGAGGAAATGTCTCTTGGTCGAAGAGGTGAAAATAAACTACTATCTGGTTGTGATCCAGGCTTCATAGTGATAAGATCGACTGCTATCTGGTCGTGCTCCAAGCTTTACAGTGACTTACCGGGGAGATGAGATTAAACTTGATATCTGGTCACAATCCAGGCTTTGCAATTTCTCAATTCTTATCTGGTCGTACTCCAGGATTCAGAAGGAATTAAGTTGTTATCTGGTCGCATCCGGGCTTTAACTTGAATTTAGGGCACCCTAATATCCGGTCGATTCCGGGCTTCTTAGTAATTGTCCAGGTAAACTGCTATTTGGTCGAAATCCAAGCTTCACAATGTCTTGTACTGTTATATGGTCGTAATCCCAGGCTTCAGTCCTTTGCCGCTATCTGGTCGTAATCCAGGCTTCACGATGTTTCATACCATTATCTGGTCGAATCCAGGCTTCATGGTGTCTTGTACTGCTATCTGGTCGATTCCAGGCTTCACAATACCTTACTTCTTATCTGGTCGTATTCTAGGCTTCAGAAGAAATTAAGTGGTTATCCAGTCGCATCCGGGCTTCCATTTGATTTTAAGGCCTACTAATATATGGTCGACTCCGGGCTTCATAGTAATTGGCCGGGTAGACTACTATTTGGTCGAAATCCAAGCTTCGTAGTGTCCCCCACTTTTATCTGGTCGTACTCCAGGTTTCAGTGTCTTTTACCGCTATCTGGTCGTAATCCAGGCTTCACGATGTCTCATACCATTATCTGGTCGAATCTAGGCTTCATGGTGTTCCGAGAAATCAATATATTATTCGGTCGAATTCGGGCTTCATAACTTGCATTAAAGATATACCACTATCTGGTATACTCCAGGCTTCGTAGTATTCTTGGCTGCTATCTGGTTGTAATCCAGGCTTTACAACGTCTTATACCATTATCTGGTCGAGTCTAGGCTTCATGGTGTCTTGTATTGCTATCTGGTCGTAATCCAGGCTTAACAATAACTTGTTGAGCTGTTATTTGGTCGATCTCCGTGCTTCACGGCTTGTGTTTATGATATACCACTATCTGGTCGAATCCAGGCTTCATGGTGTCCTTGTACTGCTATCTGGTCGTAACCCAGGCTTCACAGTAACTCGCATTGCTATCTGGTCATTCTCCAAGCTTCACAATAACTTGCTGGGGATTAAACTATTATTCGGTCGAATCCGGGCTTCATAGCTTGAATCTAAGATAAACCACTATCAGGTCGATTCCAGGCTTCGCGGTATTTTGATACTGTTATCCGGTCTTTCTCCGGGCTTCACAATATGATGGAGAAATCAAGATACTATCCGGTCGGACCCGGGCTTCATAGCTTGAACTGGAATAGAAATCTTTAGCATTGATTTGACTGAACCAGAGAAAACTTGTGAGAATTTGGATCGTACCATTCCCTGAAAGTTAAAGAGTTACTCGTATGTAATGTCATGATGTATGAAATGTATTGAGCCATGATGTTCTCAAAATAAATGAGATTGTGTTGTATGATGTTTATGCACATGTCATGATGTATGGATATGCAATGTTTTTATGATATTCTCTAACTGGGGAAAATAAATCCCGAACTACTGCTGGAGAGTGCAAGGAGTTGAATTCTTCGTTCTCGCTGGGGATAATGATCGAAGATGATTTGAGAATAAATTGTCGGGAGAATAACTTTGCTGGAGAATAAACTGACGAGAGAAAGACTTTGTAGGGAAGAGATGCTCTGTCAGAAAATCTACTGATCTGGAGAAATAAACTCGGTTAGGGATGAATTACTATTGCTGGCGATAATGAACCTTTGTTGGGGATTGAGTCTCTGCTTGTGGAAGAAATAAACTCCACTAGGAATAATCTTCTAGTGCTGGTCACAGATAAACTCTGCCTGGAGAGAATTAACACCACTGTTTTTTGGCATTTCCTACTCTGCGGGGAGTGTATGCATTTTTAGTCATTTTCTCCAGCTGGGTCTATCCCTGTACCTGGTGGATAGAGTAACTGTAAGGTTTGGACATTTCTTGTTTACCCATGTTCCTGGAATTACGAGTAATTGTCTTTTGTTTCGTATGTAAATATTTATGAGCAACAATTATTTTCAAATGCATATATCAAAAATGAATCATTGGACGCTCTTGCAAAACAAAACAAAAAAGAAAAATAATTTTGAAATTTACTGTGAAATGAATTGTATTGATTTTGAAGTTGGCCTGTAATAGGCGTTTTGTACAAGAGGTTGACGTCCTAGTAAGAGAACACCGCTGAAAGATTGAATTTATATAATTTGTGAAAAACCAAGAAAAACAGCTATGTGAAACAATCCCACTGGGTTTCAACTCTGATATTTCCTTTATATCTTCGAGCGTCTCATCACTTTGCTACTTGGTTGAAGTTAGATCAGATTGATTGGCGTCGTCCGAGCTTGATAGTCGATACCGAAGTCTGGTTTCAAGATGATCTGACGAGACATAGTGTTACGCTTTAATCCCTAATTTTTGCCTGGACCGCCTGTTGGCTGAAGATTTTGATAATGATATTAGAAGCCAGATGAATTAAACGTTTCGATCGAAATGAGGTAAAGAGCCATGTTTCGAAGTAGCAGAAGCAGTGTTTCGAATAAGTATGTCAAAGCTTGGAGCTTCGAGTGGCAATTATGGGAACATATCTAAAGAAGTCTCGAAATAACAACAAAGTTGTGTCTGGGAAGTGCGTTCGAAACGGAGAAGTACCAAAGCATTTGAAATTCAAATGGAAGCGGGATATTTGAAGTTTGAAAGTTATGTGCTGGTGCATTTGGGGACACGTGGAAAGAAGAAAGAGGCATTGTCCTGCATGTTCTGAACGTGGCATAATCCTATAGCAAGACCGTTATGGTCGAATTAGTATAAATAGAAGTCTTAGTATTAGGATTTCGTGTGTTATATCTATTATACAAAATACTCAGTAACATTCAAACTACCACATGGCAAGGGAAACGAATGCAAGAGAAATGTATGTATGATAGCACCATGTATTTCTGATTTAATGAAAACCTTTTACCATTCCCAGCACTTTCCTTTATCTTTTTGTCAAATAGCATTTACAAGTTTTCTCATTTACAGTCTTTTCACTTCAAAATCTTTTCTTCAAAGCTTTACATTTTAATGCTTTCTTCACATTTCAAGCAATTTACATTTTAGAAAACTGTCATATTTTCCATACCTTTACCTTCAAGTTTTATCCTTCGAACGCATATTTTTACTTAAAGTCATTTACAGATTTCTTGCATTAAACGCTTTCTTCATATTTCAAACCTTTTATGTTCCAGAAATTCTTTACATTAATTGTTTTATAATTCGAAACCATTTACTTGACTTTTATGCAATTTCACATGTCTTTACAATTAACATTTACTCATGCAACTTAGTTTCACACACACATTTTGATTACATCTTTAGACTTTTTGAGAGAGAAATCGAAATAAGCCAAACACTCAGATATCAACCATGAATATCTGTTCGATCGTGAGAGTAACCTTAATATCCAAGGAGTCCTAGGATCAATCTAGTCGATCTTGTGAGTTACCAGAGGAATTGAATAAGAGTCAGAAAGATTATTCGATAGTTTGGAAGACTAGCGGTTGTTTACCAGAAATCACTGGAAACAAATTGGCACACCCGGTGGGACCAATAATTGGATATTAGAAATAAAGATTCTTGAGACATAACCATTACAAAAAACGTTGGAACCTAAGAAGTTTGCTGTTTTATGAACCTGAGAAGTGGTAAGATAACTAACAGCAACCAACCTTTATCCAGAAGAAAACGTTTGGACAAAATGTCTAATTCTGACAATCAACAAGGGGACCAAAATGGCCCACATACAACAGGCACTAATGCGTCCATTTCGATCGGAACATCTAATGTAATCCCTTCGAACGCACAATCTGTTGCATCTTCAACCAGTAACGTAGCCACCAATGGAGTAAGTGGCATATCAACTAATAGTTCGATCTTAGGAAATACTGGAACCATTGGCTACCCTGGGGGATTCGTTCCACCATCAGGGACACAATCCCATTTCCCCACTCTATTAACTAGACCACCCGGTTTCGATGGGAATAGAACCAGAAATTCCTCTTATGGAATGCCAACATCTTTTATGTCAGGTTTACACAATTCCACATCGAATTCATCTCCACAACTAGGGTCTGGGTCTGGGGCGAATCAGTTTATGACAAATAACCAAGGGTCAGTGGGTTATAGCACAATGCCTATCTTAACCACAGACAACCAGTTGGCTTTTAGGCAATTGATGGATGATAGTAACCATAACATGATAGGGGTGTTAGCACAAACCATGCAGGAGATATTTGCCCCAATAGTGCAAAATGTGACTGTGACAAACAGAGAAAACGCTGACAATATGAGTCGAATAGCAGATTTCTTTGCTCCCCCAGAAAGGCGTAGGCAGAATCAGGCGGGATTTCGAGCAAACATGCCTGTTATAGAACAAATTGCTAACGACCCAATTTATAGACCACCCAGAGAGGAAGTTAACTTGGGGGCCAGGTCACCAAGGTTAGAAGCCCCAATAATCCCGGGTCCACAAAGAGAAATTATGGAACCAGGGGCAAGGGTCGAAAGGGTAGAAGCCCCAGAGTTTCGAGAAGAACAACCTAGGGGAGTTGTTTTGGTTGGTCGAAATCAAGACGCCGATGCTATCGTTCATAGAATTCGAAACGATAACATCTTGGCAGAAAACAACTTGACCACCATGATAGAGAGAGTCATGGCCCAGAATGGCCTCAACACAGGAATGAGAAGGCCAAATTACGCTTCTCCTATATTGGATTGCATAATGCATACTGATTTACCAAGGGGATATAAAGTCCCTAAATTTACAAAGTTCACTGGGGATACCAATGAGTCAACAGTCGAACACATAGCGAGATATCTAACCGAAGCGGGAGATATAGCCAATAATGAAGATCTCAGGATCAAATACTTCCCAAGTTCCTTGACAAAAAACGCCTTCACATGGTTTACCACTTTGCCCCCTGGGTCCATTGACACTTGGGCTCTCTTAGAGAGATTATTCCATGAACAATTTTACATGGGACAGTCGAAAATAAGTTTGAAGGAATTGGCCAGTGTTAAGAGAAAGTTCACCGAACCCATAGATGATTATCTGAATAGATTTAGGCTTTTGAAATCCAGATGTTACACAGTAGTGCCTGAACATGAGTTAGTCAAAATGGCCGCTGGTGGCTTGGATTATTCTATTCGAAAGAAACTAGACACTCAATATTTGAGGGATATGGCTCAGTTAGCCGATAGGGTTCGACAGGTCGAAAGACTAAAGGCCGAAAAAGCCAGAGTCTTTAAGAATAGCAAGAAAGAAAGGATTTCCTATGTTGGGACTGAGGAAGCAGAAGAGTATACTGAATTCGAATTCGAAGAGGTCGAAATCGACCTCGCTGAATTAAAACAGGCCCCGCCTTATTCCTGCAAATTGTTAGTTCCCACAAAAGGGAAAGACATTGTTGAAAATGAGAAAAGTGACAAATTTCCAAAGAAGGTTTATACCTTCGATGTCACTAAATGTGACGAGATTTTTGACTTACTCGTCAAAGATGGCCAACTAATTGTGCCATCAAATGTCAAAATACCTCCTTTGGATCAGAGAAAGAAGAGAGGATTTTGCAAATATCATAGTTTCCTAGGCCACAAAACCTTACAATGTTTTCTTTTCAGGGACCTGATTCAAAACGCGATCAAAGATGGCAGACTAAAGTTTGCTGATAAGGTGAAGATGAAAGTGGACGAAGATCCCTTGGACGTCGCAGACACCAACTACTCCGAGCCTGCATGCATTGGAGAGGTCAACATGGTGGAAACTGATCGAAGCGACGCCCCAACAGGAGAGAAGGGTACTGAAGCTGAAAACTGGGTGATGGTCGAAGTCAATAAAGAGGTCACTGAAGACATCCAGAATACGCCAGAGACTTCGATTGCCGCACCTGTAGCTGTTGCAAGAGAAACCCAGGCTACTGAAGGCCAGGGAAATCAAAACCAAGAATTAACACAAGTCACTGAAGGCTTGAGGCTGGAATTGGAGAAAGTCCAAATCACGCAGCCAATTTCCCCTCAGAAGGAAATATGGGACACTCTAGGGGAACCCAGTGGAAAATTTGACTATTTGGTCAAATATTCTGCCCCAGAGAGTTCGAAGGTTCAGATTGAGGATATAAAGCCCACAGGATGGGGTGATGATGAAGCTAAAGGGGGAGATGTTGAAATAAATATGGTGGATATGGAAAGACCTCGCTCTGAGATGGAGGAAGTAGAAAAATACTTAGAAAAAGAAAAGTATAGAATGGGGGATAATCCCACTGGAGATGCTAGTCTCAAGGATTATCTCATGACATGCCACAAAGGAGATTCAGGCATGATATTGTTCCCTAGGTGCAGCATCCTCTGCAATCAAAGAATCGCTGCGAATTTCGAAAGGGCACAGAGGACTCGAACTGGCAACAATTGGCGCCAGGATAACCAGCTTTTTAGGTGTTATCCCAAGGCTGGAGAAAGTTTGCTGGAATTTGTGTTTCGCTGCTATAAAGGGGCAACCAAGTGCTTGATTTGCCCAAGGTGTTCTACTGTGTATGACCAAAGCATGGCCAGGGCTTTCGAAACGATTCCCTATGCCCCTTGCTGGAACCATCAAGAAACTGTCCAGATGGGCCCACGCTTCGACAGCAGACACAAACATCGAAGGCCTAATAGCCCTCACCCCAAGGCTGCTCGAAGAGTGACTTTCAAACTCCCTGCTGAAGTGCCAACCGACAGATGGTTACAGGTCAGAAATGACAAAGGCAAAGATAGATGGAGAAACCCTGAACGAAATGCACGCCATGCTGGGACATACAGGAGGCAATTCAACACAGCAAAAAGGGAGGAGGTGAGATTAGAAAATTACAAAGGAAGGAACCCCATGTCAAGATCCCAGTGGCGCAGACAGCAAAGGATTCGAAAGGCTGAGAGAGAAGCTGTGGCGAACAAAGGGGTTACTTCAACAAAAAACCAAGGTGAATCTAGCACCAACAAACCAAAAAATCAAACTGAAGACAAACCTCCAGTCAATAGGAGGCTCTTCTCTGAAGAACAACGCGATGAACCAAAGGAATACACTCCAGGCCCGGAAGAGGACGAAGATATGATAACAGATAACTTCAAATCAGAGGGGGAGTCTTCATTTAACTTGAACTGTAACGTGGTGTCTGTGCTTCCCTGCGAATTTGGGCAGGAAACTGAAATCAATGAATATGAGGAGGAAGACACCACAGATTTGATGAAACATAGGCCTGTGTGCTACTATGTGATGGACAATGGGGCTGTTGAGGAACAAAATGCGTTCTTCGAACGTCCAGAACCTGCAATGAAGAACCATCTCAAGCCACTTTTTATTCGGGCGAAAGTTGGTGTCCATGGTGTGAACAAAGTTCTAGTGGATGGGGGTGCTGCAGTCAATTTGATACCCCATTTCATGCTAAAAAGATTAGAGATCCGCGAAGGAGACATCAAGCCCCATAATATGGTTATGTCCAATTATGAGGGAAAAGTGGGCAAAACACTGGGAGTGGTCCAGTTGGAATTGACAATAGGCTCAAGCTGTAGGCCCACCATGTTTATGGTGATCGAAGCCAAGGCCAACTATAACTTACTGCTGGGAAGAGAGTGGATCCATGGCGTGGGGGCAGTTCCTTCGTCAATGCATCATCGACTAGTTTTGTGGAGAGATGATGGAATCATGGAAAACATCGAAGCAGACCAGAGTTACTTTATGTCAACTGTCAATTTAGTTGACAAGAGGGATTATGATAAAAATCTGGCAAAGATTGCTCCGTGTGTTCCAAATGATGAGATTAATGAAACTAGAAACGCCCACTACTACATGACCCTTCGTCATGATGAACTTTACTGGGATAAAACAATAATCAGTGAAGAAGAGGGAGTCGAAAGCACTATACAAAAACGGCCAGCAGGCTGGGACTTCGACAACCTTATCCATGACTGAGTCTACCTTTTTCGAAAGGATTTCGGCCTATATGGCTGAGAACGAATCAAAAGCGGCCTTAGAGGCTGAAATAAATAAATCAACTATAAAGATGAACAAAGTAAGTGGGGATGGGTCGAAATGCTCACCCTTCGAAGAGTTTGAGATGGATCAGAGGTTGGATGCCATCTATGATAAAGAACCCTTAGGCTTCGAAAGGGACCCCATAAACTCAGGTGCCAAAATGTTGGCACAAGATCCACTCGAAGAAGTCAACTTAGGGGATGAAAAAACGAAAAGAGTAACCTACATAAGTGCTAAACTTAGCCCAGGCCTCAAGAAGGAAGTGATCGAAGTCCTCAAGGAAAACAAAGATTGCTTCGCATGGGATTATGACGAGATGCCTGGTTTAAAGAGGGAGTTGGTCGAACACAGACTGCCAATCAAAGATGGCAAGAGGCCCATCAAACAAACTCCCAAAAGATTCGCACCAGCGATTCTCACAAAAATTAAAGCTGAGATCGAAAGGTTGTTGCGTTGCAAATTCATCAGAACAACAAGGTACGTCGAATGGTTAGCAAACATAGTACCTGTTATTAAGAAAAATGGTTCTTTAAGAATTTGCATAGATTTTAGGGATTTAAACACTGCAACCCCTAAAGATGAATATTCCATGCCTGTGGCAGAAATGCTAGTAGATTCTGCTGCAGGGTTCGAATACTTGAGTATGTTAGATGGATACTTTGGGTATAACCAGATTTTCATTGCTGAAGAAGATGTTGCAAAGACAGCATCTCGTTGCCCAGGAGCCTTAGGCACCTACGAATGGGTGGTGATGCCTTTTGGTTTAAAGAATGCTGGGGCAACTTATCAAAGGGCAATGAATTCAATTTTTCACGATTTCATTGAAACCTTCATGCAGGTGTATATTGACGATATAGTCATCAAATCTATATCTGCAGAAACACATTTGCATCATTTAAGCCAATCATTCGAGCGAATGAGAAAACATGGCTTGAAGATGAATCCCCTTAAATGTGCATTTTTTGTGCAGGCTGGAGATTTTCTTGGTTTTGTGGTTCACAAAAAAGGAATTGAAATCAACCAGAACAAAACCAAAGCCATAATGGAGACGAAAGCACCTACGTCAAAAAGGGAGTTGCAATCTCTGCTAGGGAAAATTAACTTCCTCAGAAGATTCATTTCGAACCTAAGTGGAAGAACCCAAGCTTTCTCTCCGTTACTTCGTCTAAAGCAAGGCCAAGCCTTCGAATGGAACGAAGCTCACCAGGAATCGTTTGACAGGATAAAAGAATACCTTTCACAGCCTCCTATTTTGTCTCCACCTTCATGGGGGAAGCCCATGAGATTGTACATATCTGCCTCTGAAGTTAGTATAGGTAGTACGCTAGCACAAGAAGATAGCAATGGCATCGAAAGAGCCATATACTATTTAAGTAGAGTGCTAAATGATGCAGAGACCAGATATAGCAATTTAGAAAAGCTATGTCTCTGCTTGTATTTCTCTTGTATGAAACTCAAGTATTATATAAAACCTGTTGATGTTTATGTTTCATCTCATTTCGATGTCATTAAACATATGCTTTCAAAACCAATAATGCATAGCAGAGTTGGCAAGTGGGCTTTAGCCTTAACAGAATATTCGTTGATTTTCATGCCTTTAAAAGCTATGAAAGGTCAAGTGATTCCTGACTTCATTGTGGACCATTCTTTGGTTAAGCAGACGGTCATGAGTTACGTCGAAATGCAACCATGGAAATTGTACTTTGATGGTTCAACCCACAGGAATGGAAGTGGTGTTGGAGTCCTTCTGATTTCTCCTGAAGGAATTCCAACAAAATTCAAGTATAAATTAGATGGTCCTCGTTGTTCTAACAACGAAGCTGAGTATGAAGCGCTCATTGTTGGACTTGAAGCTTTGTTGGAATTGGGGGCAACCAGAGTCGAAATTAAAGGAGACTCTGAATTAGTGGTCAAACAAATCACAAAGGAATACAAGTGCATAAAGGAAAATTTAATGGTATACTTCGTCATAGTCAATAGGCTATTGAGGAAATTTGAATACATGGACATTCAACACATACCAAGAATAGAGAACCAAGAAGCAAATGACTTAGCGCAGTTGGCTTCGGGTTATAAAGTGTCTACCAAGAACTTCAAGGATTTGGTCGAATTAAGGGGAAGAGTTATGGCTACTAGATTCACACCATCGGATCTGGAAAGTATGAGATTGGGATATGCTGAGAAACAGGGATTCAAAATATTAGCCATAAATACTTTGTCAGATGCAGATTGGCGAAGTCCACTAAAGAGTTATTTAGCAGACCCAACTCTAAATGTGGATAGAAAGACAAAATATAGAGCATTGTCATATCTCCTCATGGGGAACAAATTGTTTAAAAAGACCCAAGAGGGTGTATTATTAAAATGCCTAGGAGAAAGTGAGGCATATTTAGCATTGTCTGAAGTCCATAATGGGGCATGTGGGGCACATCGAGCAGGCCATAAAATGAAATGGTTGTTATTTCGATACGGCTTGTATTGGCCTAGCATGCTCAAAGATTGCATAAACTTTGCTAAAGGATGTGAGGAATGTCAGAAACATGCAGGAATTCAACATGCCCCTGCAAGTGAGTTGCATTCGATCATCAAACCATGGCCATTTAGAGGATGGGCATTGGATTTGATAGGAGAAATAAATCCTGCTTCGTCCAAAGGACAGAAATACATCTTGGTGGGAATAGACTATTTTACCAAATGGATCGAAGCTATACCACTGATAGTTGCTGATCAAGAGGATATTATTGAATTTATACAAAAGCACATTATCTATAGGTTCGGATTGCCAGAGAGCATAACCACAGACCAAGGCTCTGTGTTTACCGGTAGAAAGATGCAAGGATTTGCCTAAGAAATGGGGTTTAGATTGCTAACATCAACGCCATATTATGCTCAAGCAAACGGCCAAGTCGAAGCAGCAAATAAAGTAATAATAGGTTTAATCAAGAAGCATATTGGCAAAAAGCCAAGAAACTTGCACAAAACTCTGGACCAAATATTATGGGCTTGTAGAACATCTCCTAAGGAAGCTACTAACACTACGCCTTTCCAACTCACATTTGGTCATGATGCAGTGTTGCCAGTAGAAATTCATCTACAATCAGTTCGAATTCAGAGACAAAATGAAATCCCAGCTGCATTATATTGGGAAAAGATGATGAATGAATTAGTTGAGTTGGACGAAATTAGATTACATGCATTGGAAATTTTGATGAGACAAAAAGAAAGAGTGGCCAGAACATACAATAAAAGGGTGAAGAAAAAAGTATTCATTATTAATGACTTGGTTTGGAGAGTCATATTGCCTATGGACAAGAAGAATAAAGCGTTAGGTAAATGGTCACCTCATTGGGAAGGACCTTTTCGATTATTAAAAGTATTCTCAAACAATGCATACGAAATCGAAGAACTCATGGATGATAAACGTATCCTAAAGGTTAATGGGAAATATTTAAAGAAATATAAGCTAAGCCTGCAGGAGATTCGAATAGTAACAACGTAAACAAGATGTTATAAAAAGCCAAGATGGCAAGATAAAATGCCAAAATGGCGTTGTTCGAATATTACATGTAAGAAACCAAAATTATAGTCAAATAAACATCAAAATCTAGAAATAAGAATTATTTTTCAATCGATTAAAAGTGCTTCGAAATGATTCAAGTTTCTGCTGAGCAAACCGCCTGGCTCCTTCCAAGGTTGCCACTTCTCCTTTAAGTTGTTCTGCAGTCTCCATTTTCGCAAGCCCCTGATTGAGAAGCTCTTCGAATTGGTTACCAGCAGAATTGGTTTCGAAGGCTAGTTGTTGTTCTTTAGCCTCCTTAACCTTTTGTTGAAGTTCCAGAATCTGCCTTTCCCAAAGAAGTATGGACTCAGCTCGAGCCTCATAATCAGTTTTCGCCTGCTTCAGATGCACAGCTTGATCCTCAGCTTCTTGAGAGAGTTTCGAAGCTTGTTCATAAGCGGCATCCATGGCAATGCGTTTCTCTTGAACCTTCTTGGCAACAGATTCGTCTTGGAGAAGGTAACCAGTTACGTTGTCCAGCAAATTCTGAAGATCGAACAAGAGAGTACTAACTGGCAAGGAGCAGGTGGAAAGATTGACCTTTGTGAGCAGCTCCTTCATAGTATAGCAAGCAGTACTATCTTGCTTAAGCACTTCGAATATATCCACATTGAGAATGGTTTTCCTAATTTTATTAAGAAGAACAATTCTTTCATCTGTGGGAAGAGGATAGCTGGTCGAACTTGTGCCAGCCCTAGCAAGTGGGACGTCCCTCTGAGCCAACTTTGCCTTCATGTACCCAATAGGGTCATTTCGTCTCAGAAGTGCCAGTTCCTCGTCAGTCATTCGAGACAGAGAGGATTGAGGGAGTTCCACACGTAGGGGAGCCACGTCCATTTCAACCTCTATGGGTTCGTTGGTTGCATTACCATCCCCTTCATTCGTTTCGTGCTCTTGGTCTTCTTCATCCTCATCCAAGTCCACCACTTAGATACCATCCCTTTCACTACTATTTGCGTTGGACTCCGTCCCAGCAGTCGAACCGTCATTGGCATTCTCCTCCTCAGATTCTTCGTCTGCAGATTCTTCGGCTCTTTGCCCAGAATCAGCTTTCTCTTCTTCAGTTTGAGTGTCCTTTGGGTCCTCTTGAAGAGTTTCAAGAGGGGACTTTTGAAGAGAAGCCCTTTGCAAATCCTCTGCAGAGGTTTGAAGTGTTGTTTCGTTTATCTCTTTCAGAGGAATGGAGGTACCTTGATCATCCTGCTGTTCAGAAGTTCCAGCCAGAACCGCCATATTGGAGGAACCTTTATTTTGAACCAGGTTGCTGGAATCTCCTTGAGGAGAGGAGTTGACCGGAGCAGCAGCTCTGGATGGTGAGTTCGAAATAGTGGAAGCTGGATTCAAGATGTTCTGCAAGGAACAACAGAGTGTTAAAAAATTCACCAAGGTAATAAGAAGTTATTATTGTCAAAGATTTAAAGGTTCAATTTACCTGTGGACTCTCGGAGGAGAGGTTACTAGCTATACGTTCCAACGTTGGGTTGGAGGTCGAAGGTGGATTTTTGGATTTGGGTGAGGGAGCAGCATCCCTGGAATCAAGTCCAGAGACACTAGTTAGAACGGTGCTTTTCGAAATATCTTTCTTTGGCTTCTTCTTCGAAGCAGTGTTTAAGTTTCCTCCAGCCTTGGGATCTTCCCCAGTGGTGTTTGATTTCCGCTTCTTGGGAGTAGTAGGAGGAAGCTTGTTGGTCTGAAGAGATTGTAAACGAAGAGTTAGATGCAAACCATAAAGCATGAGTGAATTCGAAACATCAAGGCTAAGTGATTACCGTTGGAATTGGAACACTGGTCGTTGTTGGTATTATTGTTGTTGTTGTGGTTGCAGCAATAGTGGTTGTTTCGGGCGGAGTAACTTTGTCAGTAGTTTCGATGGAGGCTTGAGAGGCGCTCCCTACCTTCGACTTCGAGGCAGCTGTCTTTATCCTGATGGCTGAAAATCGAAACAATTAAAGCAAAGGTTAAAGATATGGAAAATAAAAGACATTTGGGATTTTCCCAAGCATTCGCACTTGTGCCTTGATCAGATTTAATTGACATGGCAGAAAGGTCGTATCGAAGGTGTCCTGGGAAATCATGAAGCCAGTATCGAGCCCATGTCACAGTCTCAAATGGCTTTGGTTTCTTTTGAAGATATTTGAACATCTCTTTGCAAGTAAACCACCAAGGATATGGGGGAAACCAAGCCAGAGCCAGTTCTGAGGTAGGTAATCTGGGAAATTTAGGTGGATGCATTTCGAATGCCAACCTATACTTATCCTCAGGTGACAGCCCTGAAGGAAGTTTTAACTTAGAAACTTTTTGTTTAAATTTTTCCTTCAAGGTCTCAGCCGCTTGATGCACCGTGGAGTCCAAGCGCGTGGGGTCGTAAGTAGTTTCAAAATAATTTTGGAAAGCTTTAATCTCTTTGGCATGAGTAAACATACCTTTCTTTGTTGGTACCTACACATCGAAGGCATCAATTAGTTTCTGTTGAATTGTAAGTGTATCGAACATATAAGTTTGATAAAACTTGGTCCACCATTCCAGAAACCCTTTAGCTGTGAGATGGGTAGGTTCGAAGGTTATCAGCTCAAATTGGGCAAAGCCTTGATATTGTTCTTGCTGTATTTTGGCTTCCCGTGCCTTGAAAGTTCGTCCAGAAGTGATGGCACTTTCAGTTTGGAATAAAGGTTCAGGAATCAGTTGGCATAAACCAAACTGCCTCGAAACAAAGTTTGGTTGGTAGGCAAAGAGAAAAATCTGGTTCTTGGCTGGAGTTATCCTTGAAGAAATGAGTCTAGGCAGCAAAAAAGCTCTACATACATCCTGAATCTCCTTGCTCTTGATAGCTTCTGAGAGAGCCATGGTGAACCAAGAAGGTCCATGAGCCCTCGAAGCAAAAGGCGCCATGCTCTCTTCAAACTTGTGCCTTTTGGAGAATATCATGATGTACTTCGAGAATTGGACTTTGAAGTCATCTTTGTCGTCATTAGGAGTTAATCTTCGAAGCCTAGTGCCTTCGACTATCCTATCATTTATCTCAAAATCTTGCTCATCAATGGTGTTGGCGGTTGATAAGGAGGGTTCGAACATGGCATTTAGCCATAGTTGAAGTAACCAAAAAGGGCCAGCCAACAGAATATTTTTGGAGGTGTGGGATTTGAGGCTCGAAACAGCTGACCTCAGGCTTTCATAAAGGTCAACTAAGAGCAGTTCACTTAGGCACACTTTTCGATTTTCATGCAAGTCCCTAGCTAGAGGAATGAACCTACTAGCTACCTGTAGGGATCTACTGCAGAAAACGTATCTTGACAGCCACAGGGTTAAGAAAGCAATGTGCTCTACGTCAGACACATTGTCCCCCTCAACATGATAATGACTGATAAACTTGGAAAAACTGGCTAGCTTGACTTCGAAGTCAATTATGCTTGAGTGTTCTTCGTTGTCGGGTATATAAGTTTCTCCCACTGGCGATAGCCCAGTGATGGCCGCTATGTCGAAGAAGGTTGGGGTGATCATTCCACCTGGGAGATGGAAAGTGTTATAGGTACTGTCCCAGAAATAGAGGGACGCGAATAGCAGAGGGTGGCTGTAGGTGAAACCAGGCTTCGATAGCTTAATTAGGTTATAGATGCCTAATTCTTCCCATTGCTGGGATTTCTTAGCTTCTACTTTCTTGAACCAATTTTGATAAGCAATATCAGAGGTGGGGCAAGATCGAAATGGCTTAAAATTACTTTTTACATAATCCAAAACAAAGGGGTCCTTAGGAGGAACAGTGGGGGTTTCTATGGTATTTGAACTAGGAGATTCTACTGCCTTAGGGGCATCCATTTTGTTAAATAAGGGTTTAAAACTGTAACAAACTGGGAAAATCGTCCTGGTATCTTTTAATATTTCAAAAACCGTAAGAGGGCCATTTAAAGCTAACCTCTTACCAGCAACGTTGGTAGGAATGAGTACCTGTGACGCATACAACATTTCTTTTTCCTTTGAAATCATCTGAGGGGCGAGAACGGATTGACCTTGGTGAGTGATGATTTTACTTTCCATGGTAGCTCCTGCAGTTTTTCCTTTCTTCTTGGAGACTTTCTTGAGTTGGGATGAAGTAGAAGAAGACATTTTTGAAAGATGTTGAAAGCTTGGATTTTTTATGAGAGAAGGAGGGTAAAAGATTTAGAGTGTGACAAGAAAAGAAAAAGATTAAGTTGGTGATGTTTTATAATGGGGAAGTTTAAGCACCCACTGAATAAGGGTGTGATACGTGGAGATCATGGGTTGGTGTGATGAAGAGGTGGCGTAAAGTTAACATGGGTAATAGGCGTGATTTAAAGATAATCATTAGTTGTAACTGCACCATACTGTGAAGTGGCTCCAGGCGGTTAAGGAATCCAAAAGGTGCTATGATTGACGTGACTGGAGTCAAATGCATTAAATGTTACGATGATTCGAAAGTCACATCAAAATCTTGTGTAGGTGTTTAAAATAGGTATTTCTCAGAGGAATCGAAATACATATTTTAAAGGGGCAATTTGTTGGCTGAAGATTTTGATAATGATATTAGAAGCCAGATGAATTAAATGTTTCGATCAAAATGAGGTAAAGAGCCATGTTTCGAAGTAGCAGAAGCAGTGTTTTGAATAAGTATGTCAAAGCTTGGAGCTTCGAGTGGCAATTATGGGAACATATCTAAAGAAGTCTCGAAATAACAACAAAGTTGTGTCTGGGAAGTGCGTTCGAAATGGAGAAGTACCGAAGCATTTGAAATTCAAATGGAAGCGGGATATTTGAAGTTTGAAAGTTATGTGCTGGTGCATTTGGGGACACGTGGAAAGAAGAAAGAGGTATTGTCCTGCATGTTCTGAACGTGGCATAATCCTATAGCAAGACCGTTATGGTCGAATTAGTATAAATAGAAGTCTTAGTATTAGGATTTCGTGTGTCATATCTATTATACAAAATACTCAGTAACATTCAAACTACCACATGGCAAGGGAAACGAATGCAAGAGAAATGTATGTATGATAGCACCATGTATTTATGATTTAATGAAAACCTTTTACCATTCCCAGCACTTTCCTTTATCTTTTTGTCAAATAGCATTTACAAGTTTTCTCATTTACAGTCTTTTCACTTTGAAATCTTTTCTTCAAAGCTTTACATTTTAATGCTTTCTTCACATTTCAAGCAATTTACATTTTAGAAAACTGTCATATTTTCCATACCTTTACCTTCAAGTTTTATCCTTCGAACGCATATTTTTACTTAAAGTCATTTACAGATTTCTTGCATTAAACGCTTTCTTCATATTTCAAACCTTTTATGTTCCAGAAATTCTTTACATTAATTGTTTTATAATTCGAAACCATTTACTTGACTTTTATGCAATTTCACATGTCTTTACAATTAACATTTACTCATACAACTTAGTTTCACACACACATTTTGATTACATCTTTAGACTTTTTGAGAGAGAAATCGAAATAAGCCAAACACTCAGATATCAACCATGAATATCTGTTCGATCGTGAGAGTAACCTTAATATCCAAGGAGTCCTAGGATCAATCTAGTCGATCATGTGAGTTACCAGAGGAATTGAATAACAGTCAGAAAGATTATTCGATAGTTTGGAAGACTAGCGGTTGTTTACCAGAAATCACTGGAAACACCGCCCTTTCGGGTTTTCATTCCACCGGGATACCCTTTTTTGCCCAAGCCGCCTTTTCAGGTTTTCGACTTGCCGGGTGTACAATTTTTTTTTTTTAAATTTTCATCCCTTATTTTTGCCCGAACCCTTTTGGTTTACCGAGGAGCCCTTATTTTTGCCTAGGCCAGTCAATCTAGCGGGTCTTTGATTATGCGTAATATTTTTTCACTATGTCTGCATTGACGAGGTGAGGAAGGTCGTCACCATCCATGGTGGTTAGAATCATAGCTCCTCCCGAGAAAATGTTCTTAACCATAAATGGCCCTTCGTACGTAGGGGTCAATTTGCCCCTGGGATCACCTTGCGACAATATGATGCCTTTGATCACCAGATCCCCGACTTGATACTCTTGTCGTCTAACTTTCTTGTTAAATGCCTTGATCATCCGCTTTTGATACGTCTGACCATGACAAATAGCAGTAAGTCTCTTTTCGTCGATTAAGTTCAGCTGATCAAGCCGGGTCTGGATCCAATCGTCCTCGCTCAAACCTGCATCCTTCATAATCCAGAGAGAGGGTATCTGGATCTCAATGGGTAGGACTCCCTCCATGCCATACTCCAAAGAGTAGGGTGTTGCCCCTGTTGATGTCCGTGCTGAGGTACGGTACCCATGAAGAGCGAATGGTAACATCTCGTGCCAGTCTTTATATGTCACCATCATCTTCTGCACAATCTTCTTGATGTTCTTATTAGCTGCTTCAATAACCTCATTCATCTTCGGCCGATAAGGAGAAGATTTATGATGTTGAATCTTAAATTGTTTGCAGAGCTCGGTGATCATCGTATTGTTCAGATTTGTACCATTGTCAATGATGATCCTCTCTGGTACACTGTATCGATTGTGATCGGTGGAAATAGAACTGACTGTTTTGAAATGCTGGTTCGCGAAATGTCGCGGTAAGCAAGAGTCGCCACCGTCTTTTATATTATCCAACAAGGAAAGGACAAAAGCACAGCAAAATTCCTTTTTGAGATGTTTCTCGGTTCGGGAGGTAGATTATAGAAAGGGAAGGTGTTAGCACCCTTTCTATCTGTGGTTATCCACGAGCTCTTAGGTACTTGCTCACTATGTTTTCAAAAAATGTTTGCTTTTCTTGTGTTTGTGGGTTTTGAAAAAAAGTTCGTTTGAAAACTTCGTTTTAACTCTTGTATTAGTCCTCAAGAGTGTCATGAAGTGTTTGTTTGAAAACTTTTGTCAGAAAAGTGTAAGTGCAAAAAGTTGTTTTCATTTTTGAAAGAGCAAGTACCTTAGAACCTCTACCTGCTCAAAAGAAATTAAGCTGTGTAAATGTCCTTTAGACAGTACTATCCCACTATTGAGAAGTAGGTATCACCGTCTTTGGAGTTATTCGGGTCAATTCGATTATAGGGACATGTGGTCACCAAAGCAATAGTAGGACGCCTTAGCGGTAACCCTAATGTCTTAGATCCTTTTTTATCTGAGGCAACCGTTTCAAGGCAACTTGGATCTTTAGACAGGATGGCGACCTCTAAAACACCCTATACTCAATGACCACGTCGAGGCAACCAAGTGAGGCGTACCCTAGGAGTGGCATGTGCGAGTGTGTTAGGATTCAATTTAATTATCTTTGCACAGGTTATGGTGAGCTACGTTTTGATTTTATTTTGAGAACAAGTCTTGTCATGCATAGCAGTTAATAATTGTGCGGAAAGTAAATTGCGGAACATAAATCTAAGCTATTACAAGGCGTCGGGTATTTACATCGCCAAAAACAAACCCTTTGAAAAATAAATGCGAGAAAATAAAGAAAGCGATAAAAAGGTTCTAATTATCTATTACATCCTCAGAGCAATTACATAAATATGATCAAAAAATAATATGCGCGAAAAGAAATTGAATCGGGAAAGTCCTTAGGGTTTTGACCCTTTTTGAGAAAGAATGAATTTTGGTCCTTTTTGAATTTAATTAAATTAAACCTAATTAATTAATTAATTAAAAGAAAAGAAATATTTTTTGGTTTTTTATGTGTTAATGAAAATAAAATAAAATAGTTAAATATATTAATTAACCTAATTCTACATGGATTTTATTTATTGTGAAAAAAAAAGTTAAAGTTGACCTAATTAACTAAATTAATCTATGTTAGAATTTATTTACAAAAATAATAAATTAATAGTGAAATTAATAAATAGTAATAATAATAAAAATATTTAATTTTCTGAATTTATTATGAAAATAATTAATTTTGTTAATTAAATAATAATAATAATAATAATAATAATAATAATAAT
This sequence comes from Vicia faba, assembly GCA_948472305.1. Taxonomy (NCBI): domain Eukaryota; kingdom Viridiplantae; phylum Streptophyta; class Magnoliopsida; order Fabales; family Fabaceae; genus Vicia; species Vicia faba. The sequence continues at coordinate 486,826,057 of OX451737.1, forward strand.
AATAATGGTTAGTAAAACAATTAAATAGAAACTAAAATGTAAAAGAAAAAGAATAAAGAAACCAAGGGGTGCTGGGCCATTAGAAGGTGTTGATTGCAATTCTGGCCCATTTGCACACAAGCCCTTGTTGACTTTCTTTGATTGTCCAGGCGTTGGTTGACTAGGGAGTATCATGATCCCTCATCTTTGGCCACAGGATTTGTGTTTAAGGCCACTTGGCGCTTGGATGTCTGGAGGCACATGGTGTTTATCCTTTGGAAGCCTGCATATGATCATGTTAAACAAAATAATATAAGCGTTTAGGGTGGACCTGGGATTCGAACCCAGGTCCCAATGATTTCCAGCCAGCACATCAACCACTACGCCATTTGCCTGCTTTTGTTAATATAATGACAAGTGAATATAATATATGCAAACAAATTAATGGACTGAAATTATAAAAAAACGCGCGCCCTTTTGAACTGTCCAATGACACGCTAACACATCTTTGTCTTCTTCGCTGTACCTGTAAAGAACAAATTAGATAGCGGGGGTTTTTAACCCCCACAAACTACAACGAGGAAAAATAGCGATTAGGAGTGTGGTTAATAGAAATATTTCGCGAGGGTGCCAACGTGTTCGTCTTGACCTAACGAATTCAGCCATGGGTCTTATGATGCTCAATTTTTCTTATATTAAGAATCCCCAAATTCCAAGCTCAGGAACCCTAGAATTCATCAATGGCGTTTTATGATTTTGTGCATTATAACTCAATTAAACTATGCCAATAGCTTCACATGGATCCAAGCAATGCAAAACAAACAAAAAATCACGTTAATGATGCATGAATTAAGCTATTCGATTTTCAAAATAACAAGCAAAACGTGGTTCTGTTCTTGATGGTTTCTTGAGCTTTAGCGCTTGGTTTTGATTGCTACACGTTCCTGGGGACTCCTGCAATATATTAGAATCAATAAAAGCCTTTGAATCATGCTAGAATATGGAAATCAGTTTTCAAGTTTTCTTGAATTTTCTTGAATTGGTTATGACTTTCTTGCAGCAGCTTTCACGTGTGCATGATTAGGATTAGTTTGTGTATTTATAGAGGACTGAAACTAGGTCAAATCTTTGAGCAAAAATCCCTTGGAATGATGATTCAATATTTGATTGGAAATCACATCTTTTTGAATCTTCATGATTGGAAAAACTTGCTAAATTTGGAGATTTTTGTCTCTTTGATTTGTACACGAAATTGCCAGCATATCTTGACCATGTTTGCTTCACAAAAGATTGAAAAATCAAATCTTTGTATTTTCCTACAATTTAAATTAATTAAATGAATTAATATTGATTAAAAATCCAATTAATTAATAAAAAATAAGAAAATAATTCAATTAAGCTTGATGGGTCGTGCATAAGCCTTGGATAAAGTTTCAAGAAGAAATTTGAGGCCCATTAGCAAAAACAAGGTGTTTTGAGCAAAGTTGACTTTTGCAAATTCACAAAAATTCCCCAACTTCTCCAATGCATATCTTGCTCAATTTTGATCATATGAACATGTTCTTGGACATTTTGGAAAGGTCTTGAAGTCCTCTAACCAATGTCTTTGGTCCCATGTCATTTGGATTTACCAATCTCAAGTTATGGTCTTTGACTTAAAGTGCATTTTTGTTGACTTTTGAAATTGACCTATAATGTAGAAATTGATAACTTTTTGTGAGAGAATTTATTGGACTTGGAATGTGAAGATGGTTTGTAGGAAATGTCATCCCCTTCAAAATGAGCATTGGATGGGATTTTTCTGATGAACCATGAAAAAGTTATGCCTTGGTCAAGATACAGTTGACTTTTCTACTGTCCAAAAATAGTAACTTTTGCATCTTGATGATTTTTGAGCCATTCTTGTGGAATCATGATCAAGACTTGATAAAATGATGATTGTGACCTCAAAATAAGATGTTGACCAAAAATTCTGACTTTTGACTGCAAAATGACCATTTTGCCCCAACAGTTGACTGTGGGTCAAATGGGCTTTTTGACTGTGCAAATTGGCACTGTGAGTCTTGAAACTTGGCATGTAGGTGCTTGAGAATGCATATAGGCTTATGAGACTTGATTGAGCCATTGAAAACTTCAAATTCCTTGAAAGAACCAAAACCCTAATTTCAGTTGGCTTAAGAGGTGGTTTGACTGTGCAATCCTTGAGCAATCTTGAACCATTTGAAGATGATTCTTGATAAATCTTGAGGAATATGGGAGGGGAAATTTTGGGGTACAACAGTTGCCCCTGTTCAATCTTCTTAAACCTGAGGATGTAGATTGGCTGGCGTGCCTTTCGTGATCCGAAGGTGGAAGATGATTGAACACTAGAGTGCCCAGAAATTTGCACTCGCATAGTGGAGTATCAGCAATGTGATGTCGGGAATGGGCTTACAGATGCCATTTGGAGATATGATGGATAGGAGGATGGGCTTATAGATTCCATCTGGAGATGTGACAGAATCTTGTCGGGAATGGGCTTATAGATGCCATTTGGAAATGTTTGTTGGATTGTAACTTGGTAGGTTGAAAGAAGGAACCTGTGTAGGGTTGCTTGATGATGGTCAAGTAGATAGTTGTCCTGTCTGGTTTCAGGTATTAATCTACAATCCGTCGTCCACAGATATTTCCTGGCTAGTTACAGGTGTTGAGCGGGAACTTTAAAAGGTTAGCGGATGAGATAGTTGTCCTGTCTGGTTCCAGGTATTAATCTTCAATCTCTTCAATGTAGATAACTTTCCTGGCTAGATACAAGTGTTGATCTCTGACCTGAGAATGAAAGATAATTTCCTGGCCTGTTACAGGTGTTGATCTTCAATCTCTTCATGTAGATAACTTTCCTGGCTAGATACAGGTATCGAATCTACAATCAATCGTCCACATATATTTCCTGGCTAGATACAGGTGTTGATCTGGAACTCAAAAAGGTTGGTCGAGATAGCTTTCCTGGCTGGATACAGGTGTAGATCTCTGACCTGAGAATGAAAGATAATTTCCTGGCCTGTTACAGGTGTTGATCTTCAATCTCTTCATGTAGATAACTTTCCTGGATAGATACAGGTATCGAATCTACAATCAATCACTCACAGATATTTCCTGGCTAGATACAGGTGTTGATCTGGAACTCAAAAAGGTTTTTTGATAATGATATGGTGAAGGAATCTGAGACGATTGCTACTCCAAATAGATGATGAAGGAATCGGGGACGATTACTACCTCAGTAGGATGATGAAGGAATCAGGGACGATTACTACCTCAATGGGATGATGAAGGAATCTTGGACGATTACTACCTCAACAGGATGATGAAGGAATCTGGGACGATTACTACCTCAGCAGGATGATGAAGGAATCTTGGACGATTACTACCTCAGCAGGATGATGAAGGAATCTGGGACGATTACTACCTCAACAAGATGATGAAGGAATCTGGGACGATTACTACCTCAGCGGGATGATGAAGGAATCTTGACGACTTCTACCTCAACGGGATGATGAAGGAATCTTGGACGACTTCTACCTCAACAGGATGATGAAGGAATCAGGGACGATTACTACCTCAACAGGATGATGAAGGAATCAGGGACGATTACTACCTCAACAGGATGATGAAGGAATCAGGGACGATTACTACCTCAGCAGGATGATGAAGGAATCAGGGACGATTACTACCTCAGCAGGATGATGAAGGAATCAGGGACGATTACTACCTCAGCAGGATGATGAAGGAATCAGGGACGATTACTACCTCAGCAGGATGATGAAGGAATCAGGGACGATTACTACCTCAGCATGATGATGAAGGAATCTTGATGACTGCTACTCCAAAGGGATGATTTTTATCCGTTGATCGTTCTTTCCTGAAAAGGTAAAGAGTTAGTTGTATGCAATGTCATGATGTATGAAATGCATAATGTCATGATGTTCTCAAGAATAAATGAGATCGTGTCGTATGCACTTTATCATGTATGAAGATATGAGGTATGAAATGTGAAATGTTTATGAATGTATTTTCGTCTGGGAAAAATAAATCCTTGACGAATGTCGGGAAGTTCGTTAAATCCTGGGCTGATGTTGAAGAGTAGAGTTCTTCGCTTCCGCTGGGGATGATGAACAAAGATGATTGCAAGAATAAACCGGTAGGAGAAGATGACTCCGTTGGGGAATAAACTTGATGAAGAGATTACTATGTGGGGAAATACTCTGTGGGAAGAGATACTTCGTTGAGAATTTAACGATAACTCCGCTGGGGATTCCGTTGATAAGTGCTGTTGGGGGATTTGATGATGAACTCCGCTGGGGATAGGAAGAACTTCGCCGAGGATGATCTTTCCGTTGCAATTTGCTGAGGATAACCCAGTTAGACTCTGGTGAGGATAACCTTCTGAATATGGCTGGGGACGCATTTGTACTCTGCAGGAGACAAGCTTTCAGAATCTACTAGGGAGATGGTTCAACTCTCCTGGGGAAAAATTTTGGATTGTATTGGGGAAATGGCTCCACTGGGGGTATCTGTATTCCACCGGGGAACAATCTTATATTTCTGCTGAGGAATATTGAGACTGCCGAGGATGCCTGCTGAGGAATATATGTATACTCTACTAGGGAATATTAAGATCTTCTGGGGATATCCAACCTCTTCAGGACTGATGGTAGACCAACTCTGCTTGGGGGAGAGTATTGCTGATTTACTAGGGATATTGTGCCTTTTTAGGGCTGCTGGGAGACCAACTCTACTTGGGGCGAGTATTGCTGACTCTTGTCTTACTCCGCGGGGAGTGGAGGTAACTTGGTCATATTCTTCAGCTGAACTTACCTTGGTACCTTGGTGGACAGAGCAGTTTGTAAAGTTCGGACAACTCTTATTGCCCCAGCTTTTATGGGAGAAGGTACCTGTGGTGGTCTTGATAACTGCCGATTTGACAAATCTTCTTCTGGTAGGCAAGTGACGAGATGCCGGGACATAGTCGTACGCTGTGATCCCTAACTTTTGCCTGGACTGCCCTTTCGGGTTTTCAGTCCACTGGGATATCCATTTTTGCCCAAGCCGCCTTTTCAGGTTTTCAACTTGCTGGGTGTACAAATTTTTCATTTTCATCCCTTATTTTTGCCCGAACCCTTTTGGTTCGCCGGGAAGCCCTTGTTTTTGCCTAGGCCAGTCGACCTAGCGGGTCTTTGATTATGCGTAGTATTTTTTCGACTATGTCCACGCTCTCAGAATGTAGGGAGTTGTCACTGTCAGTAGTGTTGTGTTGTCATATTACCAGAAGATGTTCGTTTGATCATGCAAGATTCGTTGCTGGAATTCATGTCCAATGCCCCAAGTGACTCAGGCGGAGATCTGCCCCTGGCTATTTGGCATCTTGAGAGATTCCTTGAATCTTGACTTGACTGCCCCAGATGATGGACAATGCTCATGTCGTGCCCCTTGATTGGAAGTGTTTTTCCACTTGAGGTGACCTTTTTTTGTTGAGAAGGTTTTTGTTCACTAGATATTCTTCGTGCGAATTTCTCTGCTGTTGAACAAATAGTCATATGCAAACAATGTTATTTTAAGAATGCAAAGCTTATGTCTGTCTTGAAGTTTTTGAAAATGCAGTTTTCAATAAAACAAGCGAATTTTTGTAAAATGTGATGTCAACTCAGGATTTTACAGCGATCCCTACAGGAGTCAGGATACCTTTGGTAACAGTATGCTTTCGAACTAACCCACGCTTCAGCTAGGACTTTTAAGGGTTATAACATGGCCTGGTTCACGGTTTTAAGAAACAAAGGATAAAGGCTCAAATTTTATTTGTACCCACCCGCTCTTCGTGATGTTCTTCGATCCTAAACTCAGCTAATCGTGCATTAGATCTTGTTTGAATCTTTGTTCTGATATTCCGGTGATGGTTCGGATACCGATAGTTTATTTTGAATAGGCAGTTATTTCTTTTTTGTTGAGGGTTTGTAGGACCTCTTTCTTTCTTTTTTTATTATCCCTATTTTTTGCCTGAACTGTTTCTTTTTGTATTTACAGTCAGCGGGATGCCCCAGTTTTGTAAGTCTCCTTCATAGGTTTTGACTTAATGGGTTTTTATTTGAGAGATAATGACTGCCTGTCTTTATGATTATTCGGAACCATCACTGTCTTTTGTTTTGGAGGGACTCCTTTGATGCCATTCATTGTGCACCTGGATCAACTGAGAAAACTACCCTGCCCCAGGTTATAATTAAGGGTTTTAATTTGTGAAAAAAAAACTCCAACTTCTTTGGCTCAAAGGGGTTGACTAGTGATTATCTTTCTTATAACTCCACTGTTTAGGATTTGAAACAATGCCTGTACTTCATCAGCGGGTTCTATTCAAAAGTATACTGTGAAGATCGTGGTATCGTTTTCGTCATCCTCCCTCAAAAGGTTTAGCATTTTTTAATCGAGAGTTGAGCATCAAGAAATGAAATAAATTTGAATATAGTGAATACGAATGGATTGATTCAAAAACAGACATATGCAATGCATTGATAAAGTAATAAAGTTTGACATGAATAAATGTTTGAACAATCAAAAGAAAATTTCAAATTGAAAATTCTAATGAACAAAAGCCTTCAATGATTTGGCATAGGATCAGTGATCAAACTTGATCTCCTTGGCATCAATCAAGTCTTGGATCTTGTTCTTCAAACTCCAACAGTCGTTGGTGTCATGTCCAGGACTGTCAGAATGGTAGGCATATCTCACACTCGGGTTATACTTGGAAGAGGAAGTATCAAGATTTTAAGGAGGATCCTTTAGTGTGATCAGTTTCATCTTCAGCAATTGTTGTAACGCTTGAGACAAAGGCATGTTGATGTCAGTATACTGCCTTTCTTGATATCTTACCCTACGCCTATTGCTATGTCTTTGTTGAACAGGTGTGGGATCGGAGATATGGGTTGCCCCTACATGTTGATCATGATGACTCTTTTTACCAGACACAGCATTGGACTCTTTTTTTCCATTGTAGGGCTTTTTCTGAGTATCAGAAGGTGTTTCTTCTTGAATCTTCCCACTTTTGATGCCAGCTTCGACCCTTTCGCCGGTCAGTATTAGCTCGGTGAACCCGAATGAAGAGCTTCCGATCAAGTGTTTGAAATAAGGACCAGACAAAGTCCCAAGAAACATATCCACAAGTTCATGGTCAGTTAAGGGTGGTTGCACCCTTCCAGCAAGGTCTCTCCATTTTTGAGTGTACTCTTTAAATCCTTCACCCGTCCCTAGTGACATACCCTGGAGTTGGGTACGTGTAGGAGCAAGGTCGGAATTATACTGATACTGCTTATAGAACGCAGTAGCCAAGTCTTCCCAGTTGCGGATACTGGCCCCATCCAGCTGATAGAACCATTCGAGTTGAGTCCCTGAAAGACTATCCTGAAAGAAATGGATCCACAAATTCTTGTCAGCAGTGTAAGGTTGGATCTTCCTTACATACGATCGAAGGTGTAGCTTTGGGCAAGAAGCTCCGTCTGTGATCGGTGGATCTGGAACTGACTGTTTAATGCTGGTTCGTGAAATGTCGCGGAAGCAAGAGTCGCCACCGTCTTTTATTTTCTCCAAATGGAAAGGACAAAAGCACAGAAAAATTCCTTAAAGAGATTGCTCTCGGTTCGGGAGGTAGATTATAGAAAGGGAAGGTGTTAGCACCCTTTCTATCCATGGTTATCCATGGGCTCTTAGATACTTGCTCACTTGTGTTTTCAAAAATGGTTTGTTTGCTTTTCAATGTGGGTTTAAAAAGTTTCTTTAAAAAATTTCAGTTCGACTCGTACGTCAGAGTGTTTGAAAAGTTTGCTTTGAAAGCTTTTGAAAATGTGTTGGTGTGAAAAGTCTTTTGATTTGTTTTGTTTTGAATTAGAGCAAGTATCCACGAGTCGTCTACCTACCCTAAGGAATTCGTCTGTGTAAATGTCCTTTAAAGTAGTGCCATCCCACCATTGAGAGGTAGGTAGCACCACCGTTGGAGGTGTTCGGGTCAATTCGAGGTTCGGGACATGGTGATCACCAGAGCAATGGGAAGACACCTTAGAAGCTACCCTCATGCCAGGTTCCCGGATCATGAGGACTTACTAAGACGTCCTCTACTCGACGACCACCTTTCGAAAGGCAACAGTGAGGCGTACCCTAGGGGTGGTGTGTGCGAACTTGTGTGTCAGTTTCATTTGCATTTGTCTTGTCATGTTTATTTGTGTTCTACGCTTGATTTTAATTAAGACATTCATTCTTGCATGCTTTTTAACAGTTATAAAGTTTGCGGGAAAATAGAGATCTAAGCTATTACAAAGGCGCGGGTCCACATCGCCAAAATTAAACCGAACCCGATTTGACAGAAAAGTAAATAAAGCGAAAGAATTAAAAGTGCGAAAAGTATAAATTACAATGCTTTGGGAGAGTTACATAATTATTTAAATGATATAAAATAAATACGCGACATTAAATAAGTTACGAACATGGGCGTTGGACCCTTTTGCAAAAAATTAAAGTTAATGAATTAATTAAAATTAAATGAAAATGTTTTTGGTATTTTTGTGTTTTTTAGGATTTAAAAGAAAGAATAATTAATTAAAATTAAAATGAAGCGTCGAACCCTAATTCTAATGTTTTTTAAGTTTATTGTGAAAATATTAAGTTTTAACCTAATTTAAATCTAAGTTAATTTACATGCAAAATTTAATTTATGAAAATAAATAAAATAAATATTATTATATAAAAAAAAAGGAAATTAAAAGGAATAAAAATTAAACCTAATTCTATTTTTGGATTTTTGTTATTAAAAGGATTAAAATTATGACCTAATTAAAACTAAATTTATTTACATGTAATTTATCTATAAAAATAATTAAAATAAAATATTTATTACAATTTGTCTTTTTTTCTGATTTTTTTTAATGAAGTTTTTATATTTTGTAAAAAAAAACAATTAATTAATTAAAACAATGAAAATAAATAACATAATAATTAAAAAATATAAAATATGAAAAGAAAAGCAAACCAGGGGGGGGTAGCCCCAAAATTGGAGGTAAGGTTCAGCAAATCAGGCCCATTAAGCATTGAAATTCACTGACTTTCCCAGATTGTGTGCTAACGCGTTGACTTGCGTTCATGGTACACCTTGGATCGTGGCACTCTGATTAGTTCTCATAGGCACGTGGACATCTGGATGATGGTGGAGCATGGTGTGCATCAATGACAGCGCTGCATGGGATTTTACATTGAAAAATAATATTGAAATTTGCCAGACCTGGGACTTGAACCCAGGTCACAAGGGTCAATGCAATCAACGTTCACCACCTGAGCCACTACGCGCATGTTATTATATTATAACAAATAAATAATGAAAAGAAACATTGGTTAGTGGCCCCTGAAAAACACAAAAGCGCGCGCTGGTTTGAATGAGCCACCCAGTGGTTGCCAGCACATCGTCTTCCTCACGTATTCCTTTTTTTTTTTCTGAAACAAGATCCTATTGCAACGGTTTTAGAAGCGTGGTTTTAGGCAGGCTTCAAGAAAATAGCGACTAGCGCTATGGTGATCATAAATTGATCGCGACTAGTGCTTTTTCTTCGTCTTGATGAGCTGATTGCAATGGTGGTACTTGGATGGTCTAATTTTGCTTGTATTAAGAATCCCTAATTTTGAAACCTGCAAACCCTAAATCTCATTCATGGCATCATCGCGTATGGTCAACAAAAATACAATCAAACACAATGGTTAGCTTGGAAACTTCATGCTGAACAAGAATTCATAAACAAAAATGCAAAAAGATGTATGAATTATGATATGCGATTTCAAAAGTTTTGCTTTACAGTTTGAGTTACAGGTACCAATTCCTGGAGCTTTTGTGGTTGATATTGATTGGAATATGATCAGGAGTCCACGAGCAAGCTTTTGGAATGAGTATTAGGGCTTAAAACCACCTCTAACAACGTTTTCAGATTTGAGTTTTTATGGCAATTTTTCAATGTTGCAATGGCTTTTTGGGCGCAGCTTGGAGTCTAAAATCATTAGGTTTTCATTCCTGATCATATAGTGAGCATATTAGGTTAAGAAAATTGTACAAAATCTTTTGAATTCAATGATTTGCATATTTGATTTTGTAAGATCTTTTTGAATCTTTTTCACATGGTTCTTTGTGTCAATTAGCTCCAATCACACCAATTCTTTCCATAATTGAACAAGCACGAAATATTGAGATTAGAATGTGCACAAAAAGATTTTTTTAGGTCAAGTTTATATTTTCTACATATTTAAATGATTTAAATGAATTAATATTAATATAAATTCAAATAAATAAGTAAAAATTGAGAAAATACTTCCCTTTGGGCCAAGTGGTCGTGCATAGGCTTAGAATGATGAATCATGGAAGAAAATTGGGCCCATTAGCAATTTTGGATCATTTGCATCAATGTTGACTTTTCAAAATTCCTAAAAATTTCCCAACTTCCACAAGGCATAACTTGCTCAATTTTTAAGCTTTTCACATGTTCTTGGACATTTTGGAAAGGTCTTTTAGTCCTTTGACCAATGCCTTTGGTCCCATGTCATTTTGATTTACCAATCTCAAGTTATGGCCTTTGACTTAAAGTCCCTTTTTGTTGACTTTTGAAAATGACCTATAATGTTGAAATTGATAACTTTTTGTGAGAGCATTTCTTGGACTTGAAGTATGAAGATGAGTTGTAGGAAATGTCTTTCTCTTCAAAATGAGCTTTGGATGGAATTTTTCTGATAATCCATGTGAAAGTTATGCCCTGGTCAATTTCAGTTGACTTTTTCAGCTGTCCAAATATAGTAACTTTTGCATCTTTGATGATTTCTGAGCCAAATTTTGAGAATCATGATCAAGCATTGATCAAATTATGTTTGTGGCTTCAAAATGATATGTTGACCAAAAATTTGAACTTTTGACTGTCAAATGACCATTTTGCCCCTACAGTTGACTGTAGTGCAATCTAGGGTTTTGACTGTGCAATTTTGAGCTGAATGCCTTGAAACTTGATATGAGGATACTTGACCATCTTTGTAGGCATATGAGACTTGATTGGGTTCTTGAAAACTTCATTTTCTTGCTCAGAACACAAACCCTAGTTTTGACTGTATAGGAGACAGTTGCACTGCACAACCCTTGGGGAATTTTGTGACTTGACTTGGCAATTTCTTGGAGAATATGAGAGGGCAAATTTTGGGGTACAACAGTTGCCCCTGTTCAATCTTCTTGGACCTGAGGATGCAGATTGGCTGGCGTGCCTTTCGTAATCCGAGGGTAGAAGATGATTGGACACTAGAGTGCCCAGAAATTTGCGCTCACATAGTAGCAGTGATGATGGGGGAATGGGCTTGTAGATGCCATTTAGAGGTTGCTGGATAGGGTGATGGGCTTATAGATGCCATCTGGATGTTGATCGCGTAGGAGATTCCTTAGTGAGAACCTGCATACCTGCAAAAAAGAAAAATGGGTACCTGACACGTTGCAGGAGCTGATTTAAGATGCTTGGTATAGATGTGTCCTGACTGGTTACAGGAGCTGAGTCTGGAGCTTCAAACGCTGATGAATGAACCAGGGATGGTTACTGCCTTAGCATGGATGGTAAGAGAACCTTGGGCGATTTTAACTTCAACAACGCTCGTTGAGAAAAATCTTGGGTGACTTTAACTTCAACAACGCTCGTCGAGAAAAATCTTGGGTGACTTTAACTTCAACAACGCTCGTTGAGAAAAATCTTGGGTGACTTTAACTTCAACAACGCTCGTTGAGAAAAATCTTGGGTGTCTTCTACTGGGATAAGAATCAGGGAGATCTTAGGGTCGATCTGACTGAACCAGAGGAGGCCTTTGACTGGATAAGCATCAGGAAAATCTTAGGGTCGACTTAACTGAACCGGACAAAGTCTTGAAATATCTTCTACTGGATAAGCATCAGGGAGATCTTAGGGTCGATCTGACTGAACCAGAGAAGGCCTTTGACTGGATAAGCATCAGGAAAATCTTAGGGTCGATTTAACTGAACCGGACAAGGTCTTGGAATATCTTCAACTGGATAAGCATCAGGGAGATCTTAGGGTCGATCTGACTGAACCAGAGAAGGCCTTTGACTGGATAAGCATCAGGAAAATCTTGGGATCGATTTAACTGAACCGGTCTAGGTCTTGGAATATCTTCAACTGGATAAGCATCAGGGAGATCTTAGGGTCGATCTGACTGAACCAGAGAAGGCCTTTGACTGGATAGGTATCAGGAAAATCTTAGGGTCGATTTAACTGAACCGGTCTAGGTCTTGGAATATCTTCAACTGGATAAGCATCAGGGAGATCTTAGGGTCGATCTGACTGAACCAGAGAAGGCCTTTGACTAGATAAGCATCAGGAAAATCTTAGGGTCGATTTAACTGAACCGGACAAGGTCTTGGAATATCTTCAACTGGATAAGCATCAGGGAGATCTTAGGGTCGATCTGACTGAACCAGAGAAGGCCTTTGACTGGATAAGCATCAAGAAAATCTTAGGGTCGATTTGACTGAACCGGACAAGGTCTTGGAATCTCTTCAACTGGATAAGCATCAGGGAGATCTTAGGGTCGATCTGACTGAACCAGAGAAGGCCTTTGACTGGATAAGCATCAGGAAAATCTTAGGGTCGATTTAACTGAACCGGACAAGGTCTTGGAATCTCTTCAACTGGATAAGCATCAGGGAGATCTTAGGGTCGATCTGACTGAACCAGAGAAGGCCTTTGACTGGATAAGCATCAGAAAAATCTTAGGGTCGATTTAACTGAACCGGACAAGGTCTTGGAATATCTTCAACTGGATAAGCATCAGGGAGATCTTAGGGTCGATCTGACTGAACCAGAGAAGGCCTTTGACTGGATAAGCATCAGGAAAATCTTAGGGTCGATTTAACTGAACCGGACAAGGTCTTGGAATATCTTCAACTGGATAAGCATCAGGGAGATCTTAGGGTCGATCTGACTGAACCAGAGAAGGCCTTTGACTGGATAAGCATCAGGAAAATCTTAGGGCCGATTTAACTGAACCGGACAAGGTCTTGGAATATCTTCAACTGGATAAGCATCAGGGAGATCTTAGGGTCGATCTGACTGAACCAGAGAAGGCCTTTGACTGGATAAGCATCAGGAAAATCTTAGGGTCGATTTAACTGAACCAGACAAGGTCTTGGAATATCTTCAACTGGATAAGCATCAGGGAGATCTTAGGGTCGATCTGACTGAACCAGAGAAGGCCTTTGACTGGATAAGCATCAGGAAAATCTTAGGGTCGATTTAACTGAACCGGACAAGGTCTTGGAATATCTTCAACTGGATAAGCATCAGGGAGATCTTAGGGTCGATCTGACTGAACCAGAGAAGGTCTTTGACTGGATAAGCATCAGGAAAATCTTAGGGTCGATTTAACTGAACCGGTCTAGGTCTTGAAATATGGTTGAGAATTTCAACTGCATCTTTCCTGAAAGGTAAAGGTCAGTCATATGCAATGCATGATATGGATCAAGCAATGATGTTCTAAATATAAATGAGACTTGTATGATATGATGTGTCTATGCATGTTATAATGATGTATGTGATGTTTTATGTATGTTTTTGTCTAGGAAAGTGAATCCTTGACGGGTGCCGGGAAGTCGTATCCTGGGCTGATGTTGAAGAACAGATTTTGCTTCCGCTGGGGATGATAACTGCAAGAATATCGGTAGTTGCGGAATAAACTTGGCAAATGGCAGATTCTGCGGGGAGAAAAGATACTCTAGCAACCATGCTGGGAAGCAATACTCTGTGGGGATAGAGATGCTTTGCTGAATTATTGAGAATGACTTGCTGAGGATGGCTTTGTTGTATTGGAAGTGTGAATGGACTTTGTTGGGGTAGGAAAGAACTACGTTGACGACGACCTTTCCGTGGCTTTTAGCTGAGGATAACCCAGTTATATCCTATTGAGGAAATAACTCTTTGAATAAAGCCGGGCGACGCGTTCGTGCTCTTCGAGGGGATAAGCTTCCAGAATTTACTGGGGATAAGCTTGCTGCTTGGGGATATGAGTTCCAACTTTCCTGGGGAAACTGGATTGGACTCTTTGGGGGAGTTTTGAGTTGCAGGGAGGTGATTCATTTGAATATTGAGATATGCCGCCGGGGAACAATCTTTAGACCAAGACTGCCGGGGACGCTTGTTAAGAATATATGCACTGCTGGGGAATGTTGGGACCTGCTAGAGGATACCCACTTTCCTTGATATTTGTAATAATTTTGCTTGGAGAGGAATGTACTGTTGGCTCGCTCTCTGGGGAATTAAGATGTACTTGGTCGTGTTCTTTAGTTGAATCTACCTTGGTACCTTGGAGGATAGAACAATCAGACTGCTCAGACCAAACTTTATTGCCCCCGTTTCTTGTGGGGTGCTGATAGTTGTTGGCGGACAAACCTTTTTCTGGTAGACAGATGGCGGGACATAGTCGTACGCTTTTAATCCCTAACTTTTGCCTGGACCGCCCTTTTGGGTTTTCGGTCCACCGGGATACCCATTTTTGCCCAAGCCGCCTTTTCAGGTTTTCGACTTGCCGGGTGTACAGATTTTTTCATTTCATCCCTTATTTTTGCCCGAACCATTTTGGTTCGCCGGGAAGCCCTTATTTTTGCCTAGGCGTGTCAACCTAGCGGGTCTTTGATTTTGCGTGGTATTTTTTCGACTATGTCCATGCTCTCAGAATGCAGGGAGTTGCCCCTGTTAGAAGTGTTTTGTCGTACCACCAGAAGGTTTTTGATCAGGCAAGATTCATTGTTGAAATGCCCCAAGTGACTCAGGTGGAGATTTGCCCCAAGCTATTTGGCCTTTTGAGAGATTCTCTGAATCTTGATTGGATTGCCCCAGATAATTGGACCATGATCATGTCGTGCCCCTTGATTGGAAGTGCTTTTGTTCACTAGGTATTCATCGTGCGAATTTCCCTGCTGTCCAAACAAAAAGTCATATGCAAACAAAGTTATGTTGAAAATGCAAAGCCTATGTCTGTCTTGAAGATTTTTAAAATGCATTCTTTTCATAAAACAAGTGATTGTTTGTAAAACGTGATGTCAACTTCGTATTTACCGTAAGCCTTAAGGAGTCAGGGTACCTTTCGTAACAGTATGCTTTCGAACTAACCCATGCTTCAGCTAGGACTTTTAAGGGTTATAACGTGGCCTGGTTCACGGTTTAAGAAACAAAGGATAAAGGCTCAAATTATTTGTACCCACCCGCTCTTCGTGATGTCCTCCAAACCTATGCTCAGTTGATCGTGCGTTAGACCTTGTTTGAGTCTTTGCTTTGATATACCAGTGATGATTCGGACATTGACAGTTTATTTTGAATAGGCAGTCATTTCCCTTTTTTTGTTGAGGGTTTGTAAGACCTCTTTCTTTTTGATTGTGTTATCCCTATTTTTTTTGCCTGAACTGTTTCCTTTTTTGGAATTACAGTCAGCGGGATGCCCCAGTTTCATAAGTCCCCTTTGTAGGTTTAGACTTTTTGGGCTTTTTATTTATGGATTTTGATGATGACTGCCTGTCCTTTTGATTGTTCTGAACCATTACTGTCTTTGTTCGTTTCGTAAAGATCTCTTCGGTGCCATTCGTCATGCACTTGGATCAACTGAGAGAACTACCCTGCCCCAGGTTATGATAAAGGGTTTTAAATTTCGAAAAGAAAAACTCCTACTTCTTTGGCTCAGAGGGGTTGACGAGGGATTATCATCCTTATAACTCCAGTGTTTAGGATTTGAAACAATGCCTGTACCTCATCAGCGGGGTCTGTTCAAAAGCATACTGTAGATCACGGTATCGTTTTCGTCATCCTCCCTCAAGAGGCTTAGAATTTGACATCAGAAAAAATATGAAAAGATATTTGAACATAATGAAAATAATTGTATTAATTTCCAAAACAGACGTATGCGATGCATTGATAGAATAAAATAGTTTGCTATGACATTAATTGTTTGTATAAGCAAAGAAAAGTACAACTCAAAAATTCAAATAAACAAAAGGCTTCAATGATTGGGCAACGGAGCAGTGATTATGTTCGGAGTCTCTGGCACTTCAAACTGAATCTCTCCGGCGTCAATCATATCTTGGATCTTGTTCTTGAGAGGCCAGCAGTTGTCTGTAGTATGCCCCGGGCTGTCAGAATGGTATGCGCACCTATCGTTGGGATGATAGTTGGGTGCAGAAGTGTTAGGATTCCGGAGAGGAGCCCTTAAGGTGATCAGCCCCGCCTTCAACATTTGTTGCAGTGCTTGATCCAACGACATGTTGAGTTTGGTGAATTGCCTCCTGGGCTTGTCTGGCTGAACTTTGCGAGGTTGGTGCTGAATTTGTGGCACTGGAGTCATTTGAGGAGCTTTCCCCTTATCCTCTTGTCTCGAGGATGATTGGATGATGAATGGCTTTTTACCCTTAGATGTTTGCCCCAGTAGGTTACCCTGAAGCAGTTGGTTGAAGAGAAACCAGAGCTCCTCTTGTCTTTGAACTAGGCCTTGAATGACATTCCTCTGTCCTAGTATCTGGGCTTTCATAGCATCCATCTCAGCTTGTAGGTGTTCCAACTTTCCATCCTCAACATTGCCCCTGACGAAGGTCTCCGTGAGAAGTATCCTTAGCTCCTCCTGCCCCTTGGATAGATTCAGGAGGATTTCCCCGAACCGAGTCTCTTGAGCAAGAAAGTCCTGGTTATCTTGTGGGCAAGCCATTGCTGAAATAAACAGCGAGAAAGGTAAGTGACCTGCAAAAGGGGTACCTGTAATGCAATGATGTGTATGATATGCATGCAATGTTTTCAAGGACCTCGCAGGGTAAACAAGAAAATTGTTAGCATCGGAATTTATAGCTTGATTGAAGGAAACCCATGTTGTTGAGCATTCTTCTTCAAGGGTCAAAGGCTCACCATATCCAGTGGGTCATAGCCCCTGACAACCTTGGCTAGAGGAAAATAAATCCTCTTTGCCCCTTGCTAGATGTTTGATTTATCATGACCTGCATCACAAGCCCTTGAGATCCTTGAAATGGGTTATGGTGTATGCAATGGTATGATGTCATGCTATGCATGGGGTGACGTAGGTAAACCCTGTTATGAGCCCTTATTAAGGACTATAAACAAACCCTGCAAGAAACTCAGTATACTTTGTTATGAGTCCCTATTAAAGACTATAAACACCCTGCAAGAAACTTAGTAAACCCTGTTATGAGTCCCAATTAAGGACTATAAACAAAACCTGCAAGAAATTTGGTAAACCCTGTCATGAGTCCTAGTTAAGGACTATAAACAAAACCTGCAAGAAATTTGGTAGACCTTGTCATGAGTCCTAGTTAAGGACTATAAACAAAACTTGCAAGTAGTTCATGTGTCAGCTAACAAGCCTGCAAGTAGGCAAGTACAAAGGCACACAAGTCACACAAGAGAAACCCTTAGGGTTTAAGGCCAGCATGAGGTCTAGGTACTACCCTCTTTCAGTTTGTCGGTTCATACCTGTCCTAGTCAGAAGTAACCGGGTTCTTAGAGGATCCCAATATCATTGACTACCCTCAATCGGTCATAACTCCAGCATCGCAATCTTTTCTTGCGGCCAGAACCATCACGAGAGTTTAGCCTCAATGGGCGTAGCATACTGCTACTGTTCTAAAGGCCAAGTTGTGTCAATTAAGGTTCTAAGGTTGTTGGTGCTTAATGACTCCTTAGAAGACCCATATTCTCCTCGTTGCGACACAAGGGATATCGGTACAGACTAAGGTGCCACACCAACGTAGCCACTGCTTCACCTGTGTCGGTCTACGCCGGACAGGTCCCTCACAGCTTATGCTACCTAAACAGGGTATCCCCAGATCCGGGTTAGGATCTATGTATCTCCGATGCAACCCACAATAGTAAAGCAAGCAAATCAATACAAGTGAAAACACAGTTATGACCTAGCCCTAAGGTACACCTCACTTTAAGTTTGGTCCCCAGCAGAGTCGCCAGTTCTGTGATCGGTGGATCTGGAACTGACTGTTTAACGCTGGTTCGCGAAATGTCGCGGAAGCAAGAGTCGCCACCGTCTTTTATTTTCTCCAAATGGAAAGGACAAAAGCACAGAAAAATTCCTTAAAGAGATTGCTCTCGGTTCGGGAGGTAGATTATAGAAAGGGAAGGTGTTAGCACCCTTTCTATCCATGGTTATCCATGGGCTCTTAGATACTTGCTCACTTGTGTTTTCAAAAATGGTTTGTTTGCTTTTCAATGTGGGTTTAAAAAGTTTCTTTGAAAAATTTCAGTTCGACTCGTACGTCAGAGTGTTTGAAAAGTTTGCTTTGAAAGCTTTTGAAAATGTGTTGGTGTGAAAAGTCTTTTGATTTGTTTTGTTTTGAATTAGAGCAAGTATCCACGAGTCGTCTACCTACCCTAAGGAATTCGTCTGTGTAAATGTCCTTTAAAGTAGTGCCATCCCACCATTGAGAGGTAGGTAGCACCACCGTTGGAGGTGTTCGGGTCAATTCGAGGTTCGGGACATGGTGATCACCAGAGCAATGGGAAGTCACCTTAGAAGCTACCCTCATGCCAGGTTCCCGGATCATGAGGACTTACTAAGACGTCCTCTACTCGACGACCACCTTTCGAAAGGCAACAGTGAGGCGTACCCTAGGGGTGGTGTGTGCGAACTTGTGTGTCAGTTTCATTTGCATTTGTCTTGTCATGTTTATTTGTGTTCTACGCTTGATTTTAATTAAGACATTCATTCTTGCATGCTTTTTAACAGTTATAAAGTTTGCGGGAAAATAGAGATCTAAGCTATTACAAAGGCGCGGGTCCACATCGCCAAAATTAAACCGGACCCGATTTGACAGAAAAGTAAATAAAGCGAAAGAATTAAAAGTGCGAAAAGTATAAATTACAATGCTTTGGGAGAGTTACATAATTATTTAAATGATATAAAATAAATACGCGACATTAAATAAGTTACGAACATGGGCGTTGGACCCTTTTGCAAAAAATTAAAGTTAATGAATTAATTAAAATTAAATGAAAATGTTTTTGGTATTTTTGTGTTTTTTAGGATTTAAAAGAAAGAATAATTAATTAAAATTAAAATGAAGCGTCGAACCCTAATTCTAATGTTTTTTAAGTTTATTGTGAAAATATTAAGTTTTAACCTAATTTAAATCTAAGTTAATTTACATGCAAAATTTAATTTATGAAAATAAATAAAATAAATATTATTATATAAAAAAAAAGGAAATTAAAAGGAATAAAAATTAAACCTAATTCTATTTTTGGATTTTTGTTATTAAAAGGATTAAAATTATGACCTAATTAAAACTAAATTTATTTACATGTAATTTATCTATAAAAATAATTAAAATAAAATATTTATTACAATTTGTCTTTTTTTCTGATTTTTTTTAATGAAGTTTTTATATTTTGTAAAAAAAACAATTAATTAATTAAAACAATGAAAATAAATAACATAATAATTAAAAAATATAAAATATGAAAAGAAAAGCAAACCAGGGGGGGGGTAGCCCCAAAATTGGAGGTAAGGTTCAGCAAATCAGGCCCATTAAGCATTGAAATTCACTGACTTTCCCAGATTGTGTGCTAACGCGTTGACTTGCGTTCATGGTACACCTTGGATCGTGGCACTCTGATTAGTTCTCATAGGCACGTGGACATCTGGATGATGGTGGAGCATGGTGTGCATCAATGACAGCGCTGCATGGGATTTTACATTGAAAAATAATATTGAAATTTGCTAGACCTGGGACTTGAACCCAGGTCACAAGGGTCAATGCAATCAACGTTCACCACCTGAGCCACTACGCGCATGTTATTATATTATAACAAATAAATAATGAAAAGAAACATTGGTTAGTGGCCCCTGAAAAACACAAAAGCGCGCGCTGGTTTGAATGAGCCACCCAGTGGTTGCCAGCACATCGTCTTCCTCATGTATTCCTTTTTTTTTCTGAAACAAGATCCTATTGCAACGGTTTTAGAAGCGTGGTTTTAGGCAGGCTTCAAGAAAATAGCGACTAGCGCTATGGTGATCATAAATTGATCGCGACTAGTGCTTTTTCTTCGTCTTGATGAGCTGATTGCAATGGTGGTACTGGGATGGTCTAATTTTGCTTGTATTAAGAATCCCTAATTTTGAAACCTGCAAACCCTAAATCTCATTCATGGCATCATCGCGTATGGTCAACAAAAATACAATCAAACACAATGGTTAGCTTGGAAACTTCATGCTGAACAAGAATTCATAAACAAAAATGCAAAAAGATGTATGAATTATGATATGCGATTTCAAAAGTTTTGCTTTACAGTTTGAGTTACAGGTACCAATTCCTGGAGCTTTTGTGGTTGATATTGATTGGAATATGATCAGGAGTCCACGAGCAAGCTTTTGGAATGAGTATTAGGGCTTAAAACCACCTCTAACAACGTTTTCAGATTTGAGTTTTTATGGCAATTTTTCAATGTTGCAATGGCTTTTTGGGCGCAGCTTGGAGTCTAAAATCATTAGGTTTTCATTCCTGATCATATAGTGAGCATATTAGGTTAAGAAAATTGTACAAAATCTTTTGAATTCAATGATTTGCATATTTGATTTTGTAAGATCTTTTTGAATCTTTTTCACATGGTTCTTTGTGTCAATTAGCTCCAATCACACCAATTCTTTCCATAATTGAACAAGCACGAAATATTGAGAGTAGAATGTACACAAAAAGATTTTTTTAGGTCAAGTTTATATTTTCTACATATTTAAATGATTTAAATGAATTAATATTAATATAAATTCAAATAAATAAGTAAAAATTGAGAAAATACTTCCCTTTGGGCCAAGTGGTCGTGCATAGGCTTAGAATGATGAATCATGGAAGAAAAATGGGCCCATTAGCAATTTTGGATCATTTGCATCAATGTTGACTTTTCAAAATTCCTAAAAATTTCCCAACTTCCACAAGGCATAACTTGCTCAATTTTTAAGCTTTTCACATGTTATTGGACATTTTGGAAAGGTCTTTGAGTCCTTTGACCAATGCCTTTGGTCCCATGTCATTTTGATTTACCAATCTCAAGTTATGGCCTTTGACTTAAAGTCCCTTTTTGTTGACTTTTGAAAATGACCTATAATGTTGAAATTGATAACTTTTTGTGAGAGCATTTCTTGGACTTTAAGTATGAAGATGAGTTGTAGGAAATGTCTTTCTCTTCAAAATGAGCTTTGGATGGAATTTTTCTGATAATCCATGTGAAAGTTATGCCCTGGTCAATTTCAGTTGACTTTTCAGCTGTCCAAATATAGTAACTTTTGCATCTTTGATGATTTCTGAGCCAAATTTTGAGAATCATGATCAAGCATTGATCAAATGATGTTTGTGGCTTCAAAATGATATGTTGACCAAAAATTTGAACTTTTGACTGTCAAACGACCATTTTGCCCCTACAGTTGACTGTAGTGCAATCTAGGGTTTTGACTGTGCAATTTTGAGCTGAATGCCTTGAAACTTGATATGAGGATACTTGACCATCTTTGTAGGCATATGAGACTTGATTGGGTTCTTGAAAACTTCATTTTCTTGCTCAGAACACAAACCCTAGTTTTGACTGTATAGGAGACAGTTGCACTGCACAACCCTTGGGGAATTTTGTGACTTGACTTGGCAATTTCTTGGAGAATATGGGAGGGCAAATTTTGGGGTACAACACCGTCATATTTGGAAAAAGCAGGTGCCTTGAACTTATGGGGAATCACCACCCCGGAGGATAAGCCTAGGTCTCCAAAGTCCAACCCGGGCACATTTTGTATCTCCATGGCACTTAAGTGGTCCTCCAGCTGTTTATACCTATCCTCAGCAGGAGGATATTGTTCATCATCATAATCTGTCTCGTTGTCGGAGACCACGAGACTAGGAACCATTCCCTCTTGTGGGCTGTCTTTGCCTACAGATGAGGTAGTCAGCTCAACCTCATTCTGTAATCCATTCCCAGATCTGCGTCTAGTGTTGAACAAAACAGTCCTCTTCTTCTTCTTATTCTTCCTCTCTTTCAGAATCAGAGTCTTTAAATCCTGTTGACCCTGGGCTAGGCTCATAACCAACTCTTGGAACTGGGCATTCTGGGCCTGGAGGGCCTTGATAGCTTGTTCAGTGGAAGGTTCAGTAGACATGATGATTGCTGAAATAAACAGCAAAGAAGATAAGTGAGCTGTAATGGTACCTGTAATGCAATGATATGTATGATAAGCATGCAATGTTTTCAAGGATCTCGCGGGGTAAACAGAGAAACTTGTTAGAATTTGAATTTGGGTAGCTTGATTGAAGGAACTTCATGTTGTTGAGAGTCCTTCTTCAAGAGTCAAAGCTCACCATATCGAGTGGGTCATAGCCCCTGACTCAAGTTATCGTGTTTTGATCCCCGAACAACCTTGGCTAGAGGAAAATAAATCCTCCTTGCCCCTTACTAGACATTTGGTTCATCCTAACCTGCATCACAAACCCTTGAGATCCTTGAAATGGTTAAGGAAATGCTATGGTATGATGTTATGATGTGTATGATGTTATGTACGTGGATGCAAAGGTGTGAGGTGTAAGTAAGCCCTGTAATAAGTCCAGATTAAGGACTGTAAACAAAACCTGCAAGGAACTCACGTGTCAGATAACAAGAATGTGCAAGTAGTTCAAGTTTGAAGGCACACAAGTCACACAAAAGAGCCCTTAGATTTCAGGTTGGCATGAAGTTTAGGTACTACCCTCTTTCAGTTTTAGTTGGTTAAGACCTGTCCTAGAAAATAGTAATCGGGTTCTAGAGGATCTCAATATCACTGACTATCCTCAATCGGTCATAACTCCAGCTTCGCAACCTTTTCTTGCGGCCGGAACCATCGCGAGAGTTTAGCCTCAATGAGTGTAGCATACTGCTACTGTTCTATGGCCAAGTTGGGTCAATTTAAGGTTCTAAGGTCAGTTGGTGCTTAATGACTCCTCAGAAGACCCATATTCTCCTCGTTCCAACACAAGGGATATCGGTACAGACCAAGGTGTCACACCAACGTAGCTACTGCTTCACCCGTGTCGGTCTATGCCGGACAGGTCCCTCACAGTTTATTGCTACCTAAAGGGTATTCCCCAGATCCGAGTTAGGATCTAAACTCCAATACAAGCCCACAATATTAAAGCAAACAAGGCATACAATTGAAAACATGGTGGTCTAGTCCTAAGGTACACCTCACTTATTATAATTTTCCCCAACAGAGTCTCCAATTCTGTGATCGGTGGAAATAGAACTGACTGTTTTGAAATACTGGTTCGTGAAATGTCGCGGTAAGCAAGAGTCGCCACCGTCTTTTATGTTCTCCAACAAGGAAAGGACAAAAGCACAGCAAAATTCCTTTTCGAGATGTTTCTCGGTTCGGGAGGTAGATTATAGAAAGGGAAGGTGTTAGCACCCTTTCTATCTGTGTTTATCCACGGGATCTTAGGTACTTGCTCACTATGTTTTCAAAAAATGTTTGCTTTTCTTGTGTTTGTGGGTTTTGAAAAAAAGTTCGTTTGAAAACTTCGTTTTAACTCTTGTATCAGTCCTCAAGAGTGTCATGAAGTGTTTGTTTAAAAACTTTTGTCAGAAAAGTGTAAGTGCAAAAAGTTGTTTTCATTTTTGAAAGAGCAAGTACCTTAGAACCTCTACCTGCTCAAAAGAAATTAAGTTGTGTAAATGTCCTTTAGACAGTACTATCCCACTATTGAGAAGTAGGTATCACCGTCGTTGGAGTTATTCGGGTCAATTCGATTATAGGGACATGTGGTCACCAAAGCAATAGTAGGATGCCTTAGCGGTAACCCTAATGTCTTAGATCCTTTTTTATCCGAGGCAACCGTTTCGAGGCAACTTGGATCTTTAGACAAGAGGGCGACCTCTAAAACACCCTATACTCAATGACCACGTCGAGGCAACCAAGTGAGGCGTACCCTAGGAGTGGCATGTGCGAGTGTGTCAGGATTCAATTTAATTATCTTTGCACGGGTTATGGTGAGCTACGTTTTGATTTTATTTTGAGAACAAGTCTTGTCATGCATAGCAGTTAATAATTGTGCGGAAAGTAAATTGCGGAACATAAATCTAAGCTATTACAAGGCGTCGGGTATTTACATCGCCAAAAACAAACCCTTTGAAAAATAAATACGAGAAAATAAAGAAAGCGATAAAAAGGTTCTAATTATCTATTACATCCTCGGAGCAATTACATAAATATGATCAAAAAATAATATGCGCGAAAAGAAATTGAATCGGGAAAGTCCTTAGGGTTTTGACCCTTTTTGAGAAAGAATGAATTTTGGTCCTTTTTGCATTTAATTAAATTAAACCTAATTAATTAATTAATTAAAAGAAAAGAAATATTTTTTGGTTTTTTATGTGTTAATGAAAATAAAATAAAATAGTTAAATATATTAATTAACCTAATTCTACATGGATTTTATTTATTGTGAAAAAAAAGTTTAAGTTGACCTAATTAACTAAATTAATCTATGTTAGAATTTATTTACAAAAATAATAAATTAATAGTGAAATTAATAAATAGTAATAATAATAAAAATATTTAATTTTCTGAATTTATTATGAAAATAATTAATTTTGTTAATTAAATAATAATAATAATAATAATAATAATAATGGTTAGTAAAACAATTAAATAGAAACTAAAATGTAAAAGAAAAAGAATAAAGAAACCAAGGGGTGCTGGGCCATTACAAAGTGTTGATTGCAATTCTGGCTCATTTGCACACAAGCCCTTGTTGACTTTCTTTGATTGTCCAGGCGTTGGTTGACTAGGGAGTATCATGATCCCTCATCTTTGGCCACAGGATTTGTGTTTAAGGCCACTTGGCGCTTGGATGTCTGGAGGCACATGGTGTTTATCCTTTGGAAACCTGCATATGATCATGTTAAACAAAATAATATAAGCGTTTGGGGTGGACCTGGGATTCGAACCCAGGTCCCAATGATTTCCAGCCAGCACATCAACCACTATGCCATTTGCCTGCTTTTGTTAATATAATGACAAGTGAATATAATATATGTGTGATCGGTGGATCTGGAACTGACTGTTTAACGCTGGTTTCGCGAAATGTCGTGGAAGCAAGAGTCGCCACCGTCTTTTATTTTCTCCAAATGGAAAGGACAAAAGCATAGAAAAATTCCTTATTGAGATTAGTTCTCGGTTCGGGAGGTAGATTTATAGAAAGGGAAGGTATTAGCACCCTTTCTATCCATGGTTATCCATGGGCTCTTAGGTACTTGCTCATTTGTGTTTTCAAATTGTTTGCTTTTCAACTGTGGGTTTAAAAAAAGTATCGTTTAAAATTTCAGTTCGACTCTTGTATCAGTCCTCAAGAGTGTTTGAAAAGTTGTTTTTGAAATCTTTTTGCAAAGTGTCGGTGTGAAAAGAAGTTTTTGATTTGTTTTGAATTAGAGCAAGTATCTACGAGTCATCTACCTACCCTAAGGAATTAGTCTGTGTAAATGTCCTTAAGGTAGCGCCATCCCACCATTGAGAGGTAGGTAGCACCACCGTTGGAGGTGTTCGGGTCAATTCGTTTGTAAGGACAGTGTAGTCACCGAGCAACGGTAAGATACCTTAGGAGCTACCCTTATGCCATTGATCTTTTATTTCGAGGCAACTATTCCGAGGCAACTTGTTTCGAGGCAACCAGATCAATGGGACATAAGGACTCACTAAGGCGTCCTATAGTCGACGACCACGTTTCGAGGGACAAGGCAACAGTGTGGTCACCAGAGCAATAGGAAGACACCTTAGAAGCTACCCTCATGCCATGTTCGTGGACATGAGGACTTACTAAAACGTCTTCTACTCGACGACCACAATTCGAAGGGCAAGGCAACAGTGAGGCGTACCCTAGGAGTGGTGTGTGAATTGTGTGTCAATTTCAGTTATTATTTGTCTTGTCATGCATTGGCGTTCTACGCTTTGATTTTATTTTTGGCATACATTCTTTCATGTGATAGTTAACAGTTAAATGGTGCGGAATTTAAAGTGCGAAAAAATAAAGGTCCTACGCTATTACAAAGGCGCGAGTCTACATCGCCAAATTAAACCAAGACCCGATTTAAAATAAAATGCAGAAAGTAAATGCCTAATTAACTATTACAGGGCTTTGGGGCAAATACATTACATTCATAAAAGAAATAAAATAAACGCACGAAAAGAATTATAATCGAATGCGAGGGCGTTGGACCCTTTAAAGAAATAAATGTTGAAATTAAGAAATTAACTAATAATTAAATAAAGAAAAGGACTTATTTTTTTTGGATGTTTTTGGATTTATGAAATTAAAGAAAATTAAATTGGAATTAAAAGTCAAATAACTCTAGTTCTAAATTGTTTTTAATTTATTAAAAAAATGCATTAAAGTTAAAACCTAAAATTAAAACTAAATTGATTATGAAATTTATTTACAAAAATGAAACTATTAATGGATTAAATTAAATAAAACATTTTTTCATTTTTTGTGATTTCTGATTTTTTTTTGGCTTTTTATATTAAATTATTAGTTAAATTAATTAAAAGAATAAAATAAACTAAAAAGAATAAAAGGGAAAAAAAATAATAAAAGAAAAAAGAGTAAAAGATGGATCAAACCATGGGGGTGTCTGAACCCAAAGGGGAGTTTTTGAAGCACTTTGGCCCAATGCAATCCAGGCCTTGTTGACTTTTTGGAGTTGTGTGTGGAGCGTTTGACAGCGTGCACGGTGGACTGCTGGTGATGGCCACTGGATTGATCTCATGGATTATGTGGCAAGCCCAGGCGCTGGATGTATGGTGTACTGCTGGAACGTGCACTGTATGGAAATATGGGAAACAAAATAGTAGAAATAATTTGAGGGGACCTGGGATTCGAACCCAGGTCCCAGTGTTTACTAGCTAATGCTTTGACCAACTAAACCATTTGTGCGCTTTGTATATAAAATGGAAAATAAACAATATAAAACAAAATCAACATTAATGTTATGAAATAAAAAAAAGGCGCTGGAATTCAAACCCTCCACTCACGCCATGCCACGCAATCGTCTTCTCCAATTGTTCCTGTAACAAAAAGGATAGCGGGGGTTTTAAACCCCCCCCCCCCCCCCAAAACGCAGGCTCATGAATAATATCGAATAGCTCATGTTCAATCATAAATTGAGCGCGATGGGTGATTTGGAATCATTGGGATGTCACGAGTGCAATGGTAGTGGTCTCGTGGTCCAATTTTTTCAGAGGAAAGAAACCCCATTTCACAACTCCTGCAACCCTAGAAAATTCCCATGGCATATTTCGCTACAGGTCTTGAAAACTCAATTAAATCATGCTATCAGCTTCAAAACATTCACATTAGTCCAAATCCATGATTAAAAATGAAAAATGTTGTATGAATAATGAAATACGAATATCAAAATTTTCAAAGAAGGTCAGACTTGGTTATACCGATTCTTTGCGTATGGAGGGTTGAATTTGATTGGAATAGCTTCCTTAGGATGTCAGCAACGTGTTTGGATAGGAATGAGGGTCTGAAACAAGCTCTAGAAGTGTTTTCAGTTTTGAAAATTTTGGCAAAAAATGCAAGTTTGCTTCTGAGTTTTGGGCGCAGCTTAGGTCTTGTGTGTTGTTTGTGATAGCATCTATACCTCTTATGCAATGTGTTTGGATGAGAATTATGGCCAATAATGCCTTGCATTGATGCTTAGGATTTTGACATAAACCTCCATTAACACACCTTCCATTTTTGAGCAAATTTTGAATTCTTGCTTCATTTGGCCTTTTGCACGAATTTGGAATATGCATAATGGTGATTCAAAGTTAATCAAAGCCAAATATCCCCCTTAATTAACCTTTTTGATTTTTATTTGATTTTAAAGGATTTAAAATGAATTAAATCCAAAAAAATCTAATAAAAATGAAAAAATTAATTTTAAATATTGAAATAAAAGGTGGGACACGTGGGAAGCATGGACAAGCTGATTTAAGTGGAAAAAGTTGGACCCTTTTGTCAAAAAATGAAGTTTCAAGGATAAATGATTTTGGCCATTTCACAAAAATTTCCCAACTTCTCCAATGCATATCTTGCTCAATTTTTAAGCTTTGATCATGTTCTTAGACATTTTAGAAAGGTCTTGAAGTCCTCTAACCAATTTATTTGGTCCCATGTCATTTTGATTTACCAATATCAAGTTATGGTCTTTGACTTAAAGTCCCTTTTTGTTGACTTTTGAAAATG
Source organism: Vicia faba (assembly GCA_948472305.1). NCBI lineage: Eukaryota > Viridiplantae > Streptophyta > Magnoliopsida > Fabales > Fabaceae > Vicia > Vicia faba. Next base: position 486,854,369 of record OX451737.1, read on the forward strand.
ACCTATAATGTTGAAATTGATAACTTTTTTGTGAGAGCATTTCTTGGACTTGGAATGTGAAGATGAGTTGTAGGAAATGTCCTCCCCTTCAAGATGAGCATTGGATGGGATTTTTCTGATGAACCATGAAAAATTTATTCCTTGGTCAAGTTACAGTTGACTTTTCAGCTGTCCAAAAATAGAAACTTTTGCATCTTGAGACTTTTTGAGCCAAACTTTGAGAATCATGATCAAGCATTGATCAAATGATGTTTGTGGCTTCAAAATAAGATGTTGACCAAAAATTCTGACTTTTGACTGCCAAATGACCATTTTGCCCCTACAGTTGACTGTTGAGCAATTAGGGTTTTTGACTGTGCAACTTGACCTTGTGAGCCTTGAAACTTGACATGTAGGTGCTTGACAATGTGTATGAGCATGGGAGACTTGATTGAGCTCTTGAAAACTTCAACTTCCTTGCAAGAACCAAAACCCTAGTTTGACTGGCTTAGGAGGATGGTTGACTGTGTAGCCTTTGAGTAGACTTGAGCCATTTGAGGTGATGCTTGGCAAAACTTTGAAGATTATGGGAGGGCAAATTTTGGGGTACAACAGTTGCCCCTGTTGAATCTTCTTAGACCTGAGGATGTAGATTGGCGTGTGTGCCTTTCGTGATCCGAAGGTGGAAGATGATTGAACACTAGAGTGCCCAGAAATTTGCACTCACATAGTTGAGTATCAGCAGTGTGATATAGGGAATGGGCTTACAGATGCCATTTGGAGAGATGGTGGATAGGAGGATGGGCTTATAGATGCCATCTGGAAGTGTGACAGAACTTTGTCGGGAATGGGCTTATAGATGCCATTTGGAACTGTTGGTAAGTGGATGGGCTTATAGATGCCATCTAGGTGTCGATCGCGTAAGAGATTCCTTAGTGAGAACTTGCGTACCTGAGAAAGAACGAAAATTACCTGGTCTGTTACAGGAGTTGATCTTTTAACTCTTTATGTAGATGTGCCCTGGCTGGATACAGGAGTCGAATCTTTAAACTCTTCAGACGTGCCCTGGCAGGATACAGGAATCGAGTCTGGTAATGTAGTCGTCAACAGATACACCTGGCAAGATACAGGAATCAGATCTTCGAACTCTTCAGACGTGCCCTGGCAAGATACAGGAATCGGGTCTGGTACTGTAGTCGTCAACAGATACACCTTGGCAAGATACAGGAATCGGATCTTCAAACTCTTCAGACGTGCCCTGGCAAGATACAGGAATCGAGTCTGGCACTGTAGTCGTCAACAGATACACCCCTGGCAAGATACAGGAATCGGATCTTCAAACTCTTCAGACGTGCCCTGGCAAGATACAGGAATCGAGTCTGGCACTGTAGTCGTCAACAGATACTCCTTGGCAAGATACAGGAATCGGATCTTCGAACTCTTCAGACGTGCCCTGGTAAGATACATGAATCGAGTCTGGTACTGTAGTCGTCAACAGATACTTCCTGGCAAGATACAGGAATCAGATCTTCGAACTCTTCAGACGTGCCCTGAAAAGATACAGGAATCGAGTCTGGTACTATAGTCATCAACAGATACACCCTGGCAAGATACAGGAATCGGATCTTCGAACTCTTCAGACGTGCCCTGGCAAGATACAGGAATCGAGTCTGGTACTGTAGTCGTCAACAGATACACCTTGGCAAGATACAGGAATCGGATCTTTGAACTCTTCAAACGTGCCCTGACAAGATACAGGAATCGAGTCTGGTACTGTAGTCGTCAACAGATACACCCTGGCAAGATACAGGAATCGGATCTTCGAACTCTTCAGACGTGCCCTGGCAGGATACAGGAATCGAGTCTGGCACTGTAGTCGTCAACAGATACTCCCTGGCAAGATACAGGAATCGGATCTTCGAACTCTTCAGACGTGCCCTGGCAAAATACAGGAATCGAGTCTGGTAATGTAGTCGTCAACAGATACTCCCTGGCAAGATACAGGAATCGGATCTTCGAACTCTTCAGACGTGCCCTGGAAAGATACAGGAATCGAGTCTGGTACTATAGTCGTCAACAGATACACCCTGGCAAGATACAGGAATCGGATCTTCGAACTCTTCAGACGTGCCCTGGCAAGATACAGGAATCGAGTCTGGTACTATAGTCGTCAACAGATACACCCTGGAAAGATACAGGAATCGGATCTTCGAACTCTTCAGACGTGCCCTGGTAAGATACAGGAATCGAGTCTGGTACTGTAGTCGTCAACAAATACACCCTGGCAAGATATAGGAATCAGATCTTCGAACTCTTCAGACGTGCCCTGGCATGATACAGGAATCGAGTCTGGCACTATAGTCGTCAACAGATACTCCCTGGCAAGATACAGGAATCGGATCTTCGAACTCTTCAGACGTGCCCTGGCAAGATACAGGAATCGAGTCTGGTACTGTAGTCGTCAACAGATAATCCCTGGCAAGATACAGGAATCAGATCTTCGAACTCTTCAGACGTGCCCTGGCAGGATACAGGAATCGAGTCTGGCACTGTAGTCGTCAACAGATACTCCCTGGCAAGATACAGGAATCAGATCTTCGAACTCTTCAGACGTGCCCTGGCAAGATACAGGAACGAGTCTGGTACTGTAGTCGTCAACAGATACACCCTGGCAAGATACAGGAATCTGATCTTCGAACTCTTCAGACGTGCCCTGGCAGGATACAGGAATCGAGTCTGGTATTGTAGTCGTCAACAAATACACCCTGGAAAGATGCAGGAATCAGATCTTTGAACTCTTCAGACGTGCCCTGGCAGGATACAGGAATCGAGTCTGGTACTGTAGTCGTCAACAGATACACCCTGGCAAGATACAGGAATCGGATCTTCGAACTCTTCAGACGTGCCCTGGCAAGATACAGGAATCGAGTCTGGTACTGTAGTCGTCAACAGATACACCCTGGCAAGATACAGGAATCGGATCTTCGAACTCTTCAGACGTGCCCTGGCAAGATACAGGAATCGAGTCTGGTACTGTATTCGTCAACAGATACACCCTGGAAAGATACAGGAATCGAGTCTGGTACTGTAGTCGTCAACAGATACACCCTGGAAAGATGCAGGAATCAGATCTTCGAACTCTTCAGACGTGCCCTGGCAGGATACAGGAATCGAGTCTGGTACTGTAGTCGTCAACAGATACACCCTGGCAAGATACAGGAATCGGATCTTCGAACTCTTCAGACGTGCCCTGGCAAGATACAAGAATCGAGTCTGGTACTGTAGTCGTCAACAGATACACCCTGGCAAGATACAGGAATCGGATCTTCGAACTCTTCAGACGTGCCCTGGCAAGATACAGGAATCGAGTTTGGTACTGTAGTCGTCAACAGATACACCCTGGCAAGATACAGGAATCGGATCTTCGAACTCTTCAGACGTGCCCTGGCAAGATACATGAATCGAGTCTGGTACTGTAGTCGTCAACAGATACACCCTGGCAAGATGTAGGAATCTGATCTTCGAACTCTTCAGACGTGCCCTGGCAGGATACAGGAATCGAGTCTGGTACTGTAGTCATCAACAGATACACCCTGGCAAGATACAAGAATCGGATCTTCGAACTCTTCAGACGTGCCCTGGCAAGATACAGGAATCAAGTCTGGTACTGTAGTCGTCAACAGATACACCCTGGGAAGATACAGGAATCGGATCTTCGAACTCTTCAGACGTACCCTGGCAAGATACAGGAATCGAGTCTGGTACTGTAGTCGTCAACAGATACACCCTGGCAAGATACAGGAATCAGATCTTCGAACTCTGCAGACGTGCCCTGGCAAGATACAGGAATCAAGTCTGGTACTGTAGTCGTCAACAGATACACCCTGGCAAGATACATGATTCGGATCTTCGAACTCTTCAGACGTGCCCTGGCAAGATACAGGAATCGAGTCTGGTACTGTAGTCGCCAACAGATACTCCCTGGCAAGATACAGGAATCAGATCTTCGAACTCTTCAGACGTGCCCTGGCAAGATACAGGAATCGAGTCTGGTACTGTAGTCGTCAACAGATACACCCTGGCAAGATACAGGAATCGGATCTTCGAACTCTTCAGACGTGCCCTGGCAAGATACAGGAATCGAGTCTGGTACTGTAGTCGTCAACAGATACACCATGGCAAGATACAGGAATCGGACCTTTAGTTGCGACCGTTGATAGTAATCGTCTTTGTACTGATCTTTTGTCCTGAAAAGACAAAAAATTAGTTGTATGTGATGTCATGATGTATGACATGCGAGATGTTCTCAGAATGAATGAGATTGTATGTTCATGATGCATATATGCATTCTATAATGTATGAAGATGTGTTTATGAGTGTATGTTTTCGTCTTAGGAAAATAAATCCTTGACGGGTGCCAGGAAGTTATATCCTGGGCTGATGTGGAAGGATAGTTCTTTGTTGTTTCCGCTGGGGATGATGGTTGCAAGAATACCGGTAGGAGAAGATAGCTCTGTTGGGGAATAAACTTGATGAAGAGATTACCCTGCAGGGAATAACTACTCTAGCGATCTTGCTGGGGAACAGTACTCTGTGGGGAGAGAGGTACTTTGCTGAGATGTTTGATGATAACTCCGCTGGGGGATACCATTGATATGTTATGTTGAAGGAATTGATAGACTCCACTGGGGATGGGAAGACTTCGCCGAGGACGATCTTTCCGTGGCTTTTGGCTGAGGATAACCCAGTTATATCCCGGTAGGGAAATAACCTTTGAATAAAGCCGGGGGACGCGTTCGTGCTCTGCGAGGGATAAGCTTCCAGAATCTACTGGGGATAAGCTTCGTGCTGGGGAGATGGATTGAACTTTCCTGGGGAAACTTCTGGACTGGACTCTCCTGGGGGAATTTTGAGATACCTTTGGGGAAGTGGCTCCACTGAATGTCTGGTATACCGTTGGGGAACAATCTCAGATTAAGACTGCTGGGGATGCTTGTTAAGAATGTTTGTAGACTCCGCTGAGGAATGTTGAGATCTGTTGGGGATACCCAATTTCCTTAAGGCTGATAGAGTAGACTAACTCTGCTTGGGGAGAGTATTGCTGACTTGCTGGCTCACTCTCTGGGGAATGAAGGTATCTTGGTTCTGTTCTTCAGCTGAACCTACCTTGATATCTCGGCGGACAGAGCAATTAGATCGTTTGGACAACTCATCATTGCCCCTGTTTCTGAGGTGGGAGAGGAAGACCTGTGAGGTGCTGATAGTTGTTGATGGACAAAACTTCTTCTGGTAGGCAGGTGACAAGATGACAGGACATAGTCGTACGCTTTGATCCCTAATTTTTGCTTGGACCGCCCTTTCGGGTTTTCAGTCCACCAGGATACCCATTTTTGCCCAAGCCGCCTTTTCAGGTTTTCGACTTGCCGGGTGTACGGATTTTTTTTATTTTCATCCCTTATTTTTGCCCCAACCCTTTTGGTTCGCCGGGAAGCCCTTATTTTTGCCTAGGTGTGTCAACCTAGCGGGTCTTTGATTATGCGTAGTATTTTTCGACTATGTCCATGCTCTCAGAATGTAGGGAGGTGCCCCTGTTGTTGTGTTGCCATGCCGCCAGAAGATCTTCGTTTGATCGTCCAATGCCCCAAGTGACTTAGACGGAGATTTGCCCCCAGGCTTTGAGAGATTCTCTGAATCTTGACTTAACTGCCCCAGATGACGGACAATGATCAGGTCTGCCCCTTGATTGGAAGTGCTTCTGTTCATTAGGCATTCGTCGTGCAAATTTCTCTGCTGTTCGAACAACTAGGCATATGCAAACAAGGTTATGTAAAAAATGCAAAGTTTATGTCTGTTTCGAAGTTTTTTTGGAAATGCATTCTTTTTTAGTAAAAACAAGTGAATTTTGTAAAACTGTGATGTCAACTCAAGATTTTACAGCGAGCCTTAAGGAGTTAGGATACCTTTTGTAACAGTATGCTTTCGAACTAACCCATGCTTCAGCTAGGACTTTTAAGGGTTATAACGTGGCTTGGTTCACGGTTTAAGAAACAAAGGATAAAGGCTCAAATTATTTGTACCCACCCGTTCTTCGTGATGTTCTTCAAACCTAAGCTCAGTTGATCATGCGTCAGACCTTGTTTGAGTTTTTGTCCTGATATTCCCGTGATGGTTCGGATATTGATAATTTATTTTGAATAGGCAGTCATTCCTTTTTGTTATTGAGGGTTTGTATGACCTCTTTTTTTTTTGATTTTGTTATCCCTGTTTTTGCCTGAACTGTTTCTTTTTGTATTTACAGTCAGCGGGATGCCCTAGTTTTGTAAGTCTCCTTCATGGGTTTTTATTTTTTCTTTGAGATAATGACTGCTTGCCTTTATGATTGTTCGGAACCATCACTGACTTTTGTTTTGTAAGGACCTCTTTGGTGCCATTTGTTATGCACTTGGATCAACTGAGAGAACTACCCTGCCCCAGGTTATGATAAAGGGTTTTAATTTTCGAAAAGAAAAACTCCTACTTCTTTGGCTCAGAGGGGTTGACGAGGGATTATCTTCCTTATAACTCCAGTGTTTAGGAATTGAAACAATGTATGTACCTCATCAGCGGGGTCTGTTCAAAAGCATATTGTAAAGTTCGTGGTATCGTTTTCGTCATCCTCCCTCAAGAGGCTTAGAATTTCTTAATCAAGAATTGATCATCAGAAAAAATATGAAAATAATTTGCATATAGTGAATACGAATATATTGCTTCAAAACAGACATATGCGATGCATTAATGAAATAACAATGTTTAACATGGATAAATGTTTGAACAATCAAAAGAAAATTACAACTTGAAAAATTCTAATGAACAAAAGTCTTCTAGTCTCAGGACTTGTTACTTCAACTGATGCATCTTGTAGGGATGGCAGAAGACCTCAGCTTGACCCACTTGGGTGAAATCCACTACTCCTTCATTAATCAGATCCTGGACCTTGTTCTTCAGAGCCCAGCAGTCGGCAGTGTCGTGTCCAGGACTATCAGAGTGATATGCACACCTTTCGTTGGGATGATAGTTAGGAGCAGAGATGTTGGGGTTCCGGGGAGGATCCCTTAATGTAATCAGATTCAACCTCAGCAGGTGTTGCAGAGCTTGAAACAAAGGCATGTTGATCTGGGTGAACTGCCTCTTGGACCTGCTTGGCCTACTCAGATCAACCTGTTGCTCTGGGCGAGGTTATAGTTGGACCTGTGAGGTAGTAGCAATTTGGAGAGTTCTATTCTTTACCATGTCAGGTTCTTGTCCTCTTGGAAACTGATCAAAGACCTGGTCCCTGACTTGGGCAGGCTGTTTCATATGGTGTCTCTCTTGGTGGAGCTGACTGATCATGGTCCTCAACTCTTCTTGCTCCCGAGCTAGACCTTGGATGAGAGCCCTTTGCCCCAGCATCTGGGTTTTCAATGTATCTACTTCAGCTTGTAGACGTTTCAGCTGTTCGTCCTTATCATCCTCTGGGCTTTTCTTGGCCAAATTCCCCATGAGGAGTGTCCTTAACTCCTCTTGCCCCTTGGATAGGCTTAAAAAGATTTCCCTGAACTGGGTCTCTTGAGCATGAAGACCCTGGTTATCTTGTTGGGAAGCCATTGCTGAAATAAACAGCGACAAAGGTAAGTGACATGTAACAAAGGTACCTGTTATGCAATGATGTGTATGTATGCATGCAATGTTTTCAAGGACCTCGCGGGGTAAACAAGAAAATTGTTAGCATTTGAATTTGGGTAACTTGATTGAAGGAACTTCATGTTTGTGGGGAGTCCTTCTTCAAGGGTCAAGGCTCACCATATCAAGTGGGTCATAGCCCCTGACAACCTTGGCTAGAGGAAAATAAATCCTCTTTGCCCCTTGCTAGACGTTTGATTCATCATGACCTGCATCACAAGCCCTTGAGATCCTTGAAATGGGTTAGTCCTTATGCAGGATGTATGCAATGGTATGATGTTATGCTATGCATGGGGTAACGTAGGTAAACCCTGTTATGAGTCCCAATTAAGGACTATAAACAAAACCTGCAAGAAACTCAGGTATCAGATGACAAGCATGCAAGTAGTCAAGTTGGAAGGCACACAAGTCACACAAGAGAAGCCCTTAGAGTTTAGGCCAGCATGGGGTCTGGGTATTACCCTCTTGAAGTTGGTGGGCTCAACCTGTCCTATTAGAAGTAACCGGGTTCTAAGGGTCCCAATATCATTGGATTGCTTTCATTGTTCATCGTTTCGATTTAGCCACTGAACTGGCGACCGAAATATTCCAGGAAAGCAACCCTTAATTGAGTGTAGTATCGAGTATCAACCAACCTCGGACTGCACCAAAGTCAGTTATCTCACTACCCTAAAGAGGCCAAGATAGTTCAATTAAGGTTCCTAAGGTCAGTTGATGCTTCACGATACCACATGGAGGCCCCGTACTCTCCTTGACTGAACTCAAGGGTTACCGGTACACACCAAAGTGCCACATCAACGTAGCAGACTGTTTTAACCATGTCGGTATACCCCGCACAGTTCCCTCACAGCCTTGTTGCTACTTTCTAAGAAGGTATCCCCAGATCCGGGTTAGGATCTATAGAACTCCCAAGACAGTCCCACAATTTAAAGCAAACAAGTCAAAGCAATTGAAAACACAGTGATCTTAGTCCTAAGGTACACCTCACTTTTATAAGTGTCCCCAGCAGAGTCGCCAGTTCTGTGATCGGTGGATCTGGAACTGACTGTTTAACGCTGGTTTCGCGAAATGTCGCGGAAGCAAGAGTCGCCACCGTCTTTTATTTTCTCCAAATGGAAAGGACAAAAGCACAGAAAAATTCCTTATTGAGATTAGTTCTCGGTTCGGGAGGTAGATTTATAGAAATGGAAGGTATTAGCACCCTTTCTATCCATGGTTATCCATGGGCTCTTAGGTACTTGCTCATTTGTGTTTTCAAATTGTTTGCTTTTCAACTGTGGGTTTAAAAAAAGTTTCGTTTAAAATTTCAGTTCGACTCTTGTATCAGTCCTCAAGAGTGTTTGAAAAGTTGTTTTTGAAATCTTTTTGCAAAGTGTCGGTGTGAAAAGAATTTTTTGATTTGTTTTGAATTAGAGCAAGTATCTACGAGTCATCTACCTACCCTAAGGAATTAGTCTGTGTAAATGTCCTTAAGGTAGTGCCATCCCACCATTGAGAGGTAGGTAGCACCACCGTTGGAGGTGTTCGGGTCAATTCGTTTGTAAGGACAGTGTAGTCACCGAGCAACGGTAAGATACCTTAGGAGCTACCCTTATGCCATTGATCTTTTATTCCGAGGCAACTATTCTGAGGCAACTTGTTTCGAGGCAACCAGATCAATGGGACATAAGGACTTACTAAGGCGTCCTATAGTCGACGACCACGTTTCGAGGAACAAGGCAACAGTGTGGTCACCAGAGCAATAGGAAGACACCTTAGAAGCTACCCTCATGCCATGTTCGTGGACATGAGGACTTACTAAAACGTCTTCTACTCGACGACCACAATTCGAAGGGCAAGGCAACAGTGAGGCGTACCCTAGGAGTGGTGTGTGAATTGTGTGTCAATTTCAGTTATTATTTGTCTTGTCATGCATTGGCGTTCTACGCTTTGATTTTATTTTTGGCATACATTCTTTCATGTGATAGTTAACAGTTAAAAGGTGCGGAATTTAAAGTGCGGAAAAATAAAGGTCCTACGCTATTACAAAGGCGCGAGTCTACATCGCCAAATTAAACCAAGACCCGATTTAAAATAAAATGCAGAAAGTAAATGCATAATTAACTATTACAGGGCTTTGGGACAAATACATTACATTCATAAAAGAAATAAAATAAACGCGCGAAAAGAAATTATAATCGAATGCGAGGGCATTGGACCCTTTAAAGAAATAAATGTTGAAATTAAGAAATTAACTAATAATTAAATAAAGAAAAGGACTTTTTTTTGGATGTTTTTGGATTTATGAAATTAAAGAAAATTAAATTGGAATTAAAAGTCAAATAACTCTAGTTCTAAATTGTTTTTAATTTATTAAAAAAATGCATTAAAGTTAAAACCTAAAATTAAAACTAAATTGATTATGAAATTTATTTACAAAAATGAAACTATTAATGGATTAAATTAAATAAAACATTTTTTCATTTTTTGTGATTTCTGATTTTTTTTTGTGGGTTTTTATATTAAATTATTAGTTAAATTAATTAAAAGAATAAAATAAACTAAAAAGAATAAAAGGGAAAAAAATAATAAAAGAAAAAAGGGTAAAAGATGGATCAAACCCTGGGGGTGTCTGAACCCAAAGGGGAGTTTTTGAAGCACTTTGGCCCAATGCAATCCAGGCCTTGTTGACTTTTTGGAGTTGTGTGTGGAGCGTTTGACAGCGTGCACGGTGGACTGCTGGTGATGGCCACTGGATTGATCTCATGGATTATGTGGCAAGCCCAGGCGCTGGATGTATGGTGTACTGCTGGAACGTGCACTGTATGGAAATATGGGAAACAAAATAGTAGATATAATTTGAGGAGACCTGGGATTCGAACCCAGGTCCCAGTGTTTACTAGCTAATGCTTTGACCAACTGAACCATTTGTGCGCTTTGTATATAAAATGGAAAATAAACAATATAAAACAAAATCAACATTAATGTTATGAAATAAAAAAAAAGGCGCTGGAATTCAAACCCTCCACTCACGCCATGCCACGCAGTCGTCTTCTCCAATTATTCCTGTAACAAAAAGGATAGCGGGGGTTTTAAACCCCCCCAAAACGCAGGCTCATGAATAATAGCGAATAACTCATGTTCAATCATAAATTGAGTGCGATGGGTGATTTGGAATCATTGGGATGTCACGAGTGCAATGGTAGTGGTCTCGTGGTCCAATTTTTTCAGAGGAAAGAAACCCCATTTCACAACTCCTGTAACCCTAGAAAATTCCCATGGCATATTTCGCTACAGGTCTTGAAAACTCAATTAAATCATGCTATCAGCTTCAAAACATTCACATTAGTCCAAATCCATGATTAAAAATGAAAAATGCTGTATGAATAATGAAATACGAATATCAAAATTTTCAAAGAAGGTCAGACTTGGTTATACCGATTCTTTGCGTATGGAGGGTTGAATTTGATTGGAATAGCTTCCTTAGGATGTCAGCAACGTGTTTGGATAGGAATGAGGGTCTGAAACAAGCTCTAGAAGTGTTTTCAGTTTTGAAAATTTTGGCAAAAAATGCAAGTTTGCTTCTGAGTTTTGGGTGCAGCTTAGGTCTTGTGTGTTGTTTGTGATAACTTCTATACCTCTTATGCAATGTGTTTGGATGAGAATTATGGCCAATAATGCCTTGCATTGATGCTTAGGATTTTGACATAAACCTCCATTAACACACCTTCCATTTTTGAGCAAATTTTGAATTCTTGCTTCATTTGGCCTTTTGCACGAATTTGGAATATGCATAATGGTGATTCAAAGTTAATCAAAGCCAAATATCCCCCTTAATTAACCTTTTTGATTTTTATTTGATTTTAAAGGATTTAAAATGAATTAAATCCAAAAAAATCTAATAAAAATGAAAAAATTAATTTTAAATATTGAAATAAAAGGTGGGACACGTGGGAAGCATGACCAAGCTGATTTAAGTGGAAAAAGTGGGCCCCTTTTGTCAAAAAATGAAGTTTCAAGGATAAATGATTTTGGCCATTTCACAAAAATTTCCCAACTTCTCCAATGCATATCTTGCTCAATTTTTAAGCTTTGATCATGTTCTTAGACATTTTAGAAAGGTCTTGAAGTCCTCTAACCAATGTATTTGGTCCCATGTCATTTTGATTTACCAATCTCAAGTTATGGTCTTTGACTTAAAGTCCCTTTTTGTTGACTTTTGAAAATGACCTATAATGTTGAAATTGATAACTTTTTTGTGAGAGCATTTCTTGGACTTGGAATATGAAGATGAGTTGTAGGAAATGTCCTCCCCTTCAAGATGAGCATTGGATGGGATTTTTATGATGAACCATGAAAAAGTTATGCCTTGGTCAAGTTACAGTTGACTTTTCAGCTGTCCAAAAATAGAAACTTTTGCATCTTGAGACTTTTTGAGCCAAACTTTGAGAATCATGATCAAGCATTGATCAAATGATGTTTGTGGCTTCAAAATAATATGTTGACCAAAAATTATGACTTTTGACTGCCAAATGACCATTTTGCCCCTACAGTTGACTGTTGAGCAATTAGGGTTTTTGACTGTGCAACTTGACCTTGTGAGCCTTGAAACTTGACATGTAGGTGCTTGACAATGTGTATGAGCATGGGAGACTTGATTGAGCTCTTGAAAACCTCAACTTCCTTGCAAGAACCAAAACCCTAGTTTGACTGGCTTAGGAGGATGGTTGACTGTGTAGCCTTTGAGTAGACTTGAGCCATTTGAGGTGATGCTTGGCAAAACTTTGAAGATTATGGGAGGGCCAATTTTGGGGTACAACAATATGCAAACAAATTAATGGACTAAAATTATAAAAAAACGCGCGCCCTTTTGAACTGTCCAATGACACGCTAACACATCTTTGTCTTCTTCGCTGTACCTGTAAAGAACAAATTAGATAGCGGGGGGTTTTTAACCCCCACAAACTACAACGAGGAAAAATAGCGATTAGGAGTGTGGTTAATAGAAATATTTCGCGAGGGTGCCAACGTGTTCATCTTGACCTAACGAATTCAGCCATGGGTCTTATGATGCTCAATTTTTCTTATATTAAGAATCCCCAAATTCCAAGCTCAGGAACGCTAGAATTCATCAATGGCGTTTTATGATTCTGTGCATTATAACTCAATTAAACTATGCCAATAGCTTCACATGGATCCAAGCAATGCAAAACAAACAAAAAATCACGTTAATGATGCATGAATTAAGCTATTCAATTTTCAAAATAACAAGCAAACCGTGGTTCTGTTCTTGATGGTTTCTTGAGCTTTAGCGCTTGGTTTTGATTGCTACACGTTCCTGGGGACTCCTGCAATAGATTAGAATCAATAAAAGCCTTTGAATTGTGCTAGAATATGGAAATCAGTTTTCAAGTTTTCTTGAATTTTCTTGAATTGGTTATGGCTTTCTTGCAGCAGCTTTCACGTGTGCATGATTAGGATTAGTTTGTGTATTTATAGAGGACTGAAACTAGGTCAAATCTTTGAGCAAAAATCCCTTGGAATGATGATTCAATATTTGATTGGAAATCACATCTTTTTGAATCTTCATGATTGGAAAAACTTGCTAAATTTGGAGATTTTTGTCTCTTTGATTTGTACACGAAATTGCCAGCATATCTTGACCATGTTTGCTTCACAAAAGATTGAAAAATCAAATCTTTGTATTTTCCTACAATTTAAATTAATTAAATGAATTAATATTGATTAAAAATCCAATTAATTAATAAAAAATAAGAAAATAATTCAATTAAGCTTGATGGGTCGTGCATAAGCCTTGGATAAAGTTTCAAGAAGAAATTTGAGGCCCATTAGCAAAAACAAGGTGTTTTGAGCAAAGTTGACTTTTGCAAATTCACAAAAATTTCCCAACTTCTCCAATGCATATCTTGCTCAATTTTGATCATATGAACATGTTCTTGGACATTTTGGAAAGGTCTTGAAGTCCTATAACCAATGCCTTTGGTCCCATGTCATTTGGATTTACCAATCTCAAGTTATGGTCTTTGACTTAAAGTGCATTTTTGTTGACTTTTGAAATTGACCTATAATGTAGAAACTGATAACTTTTTGTGAGAGAATTTCTTGGACTTGTAATGTGAATATGGTTTGTAGGAAATGTCATCCCATTCAAAATGAGCATTGGATGGTATTTTTCTGATGAACCATGAAAAAGTTATGCCTTGGTCAAGATACAGTTGACTTTTCTGCTGTCCAAAAATAGTAACTTTTGCATCTTGATGATTTTTGAGCCATTCTTGTGGAATCATGATCAAGACTTGATCAAATGATGATTGTGACCTCAAAATAAGATGTTGACCAAAAATTCTGACTTTTGACTGCAAAATGACCATTTTGCCCCTACAGTTGACTGTGGGTCAAATGGGCTTTTTGACTGTGCAAATTGGCACTGTGAGTCTTGAAACTTGGCATGTAGGTGCTTGAGAATGCATATAGGCTTATGAGACTTGATTGAGCCATTGAAAACTTCAAACTCCTTGAAATAACCACAACCCTAATTTCAGTTGGCTTAGGAGGTGGTTTGACTGTGCAATCCTTGAGCAATCTTGAACCATTTGAAGATGATTCTTGATAAATCTTGAGGAATATGGGAGGGCAAATTTTGGGGTACAACATCGACAAATCAGACTATGTCGGATGAACCGCGCCATGACGTTCTTGGTTACTGTAGCAAAAGAAGCTGCCTCAACCCACTTTGTAAAGTAATCAATAGCCACCAGTATGAAACAATGCCCGTTGGACGCAATAGGTCTGATCTCGCCAATCATGTCAATGCCCCACATTGCAAAAGGCCATGGAGCTGTCAAGACGTTCAGAGGAACTGGCGGTACATGCACCTTATCAGCATAGACTTGGCACTTATGACAAGTTCGAGAATACTGATAGCAATCGGCTTCCATAGTAGACCAATAATATCCTTCCCGTAGGATTTTCTTTGCCATGGTATGTCCATTGGAATGAGTTCCAAAAGTACCTTCATGTAACTCTGCCATGATCCTTTCTGCCTCGCTCTTGTCCATACATCGCAGTAAGGTTGAATCATGGTTACGCTTGTAAAGGATACCATTACTGATGAAGAAATTCGCAGCGAATCTCCTCAGAAACTTCTTATCATTAACAGATGCACCATACGGGTACTCTTGAGCCTCAAGATACCTCTTTACCTCATAGAACCAGGGTTTACCTGCCACCTCTTCAGTCTCGATGTCACAACAATGTACGGGTTCGTTCAACATCTCAATGGTAATCTGGGGAGCTTCATTGTCCCACCTTACCTTGAACATAGAAGACATGGTAGCTAGCGCGTCCACTAACTGATTCTCCTCTCTTGGGAAGTGTTCAAAGGTTATCTCCTCGAAGTGCGGAAGCAACGTCAATACATACTCTTCATAAGGAATAAGATTTGGGTGTTTCATATCCCACTCGCCTTTGATCTGACTGATCACTAGAGCGGAATCTACGAATACACTTAAGAACTTAATCCTTAGGTCAATAGCTGCTCGAAGGCCCAGGATGCACGCTTTATACTCCGCCATATTGTTGGTGCAGTTAAAACATAATCGGCCGATGAACGGAGTATGACAGCCTTCAGGAGATATGATCATAGTGCCAATGCCATTACCCAACGTGTTTGAGGCTCCGTCAAAATACATAGACCATCAGGATCCTTCCTCAGGTCCTTCATTCGGTCCAGGTTTCTCACAGTCAGTCACCAACATGATATTCTCATCCCGGAATTCGAAATTCATGGATTGGTAATCATCCACGGCATGATGCGCCAAATGATCTACCAATACACTCCCCTTGATTGCTTTTTGGGTTGTGTATTGAATGTCGTACTCAGTTAAGATCATCTGTTATCTTGCTATTCTTCCGGACAAGGCAGGCCTTTTGAAGATATACTTGATTGGGTCCATTTTTGATATCAATAGGGTAGTGTGAGTCAGCATATACTGTCTCAGCCGGCGAGCAGCCCATGCCAAAGCGCATCAAGTTTTCTCAAGCACTGAGTATCGGGTCTCATAGTCGGTAAACTTTTTGCTAAGGTAGTAAATAGCGTGCTCTTTTCGGCCAGACTCGTCATGCTGCCCCAACACGTACCCCATTGAATTATCCAGTACTGTCAAGTATAAAATCAAAGGTCTTCCTTCAATTGGAGGCATCAGAATAGGTGGCTCTTGGAGGTATTTCTTGATCCTTTCGAAAGCGGTCTGACATTCATCATTCCATTTTACCACTTGATCTTTCTTCAGCAGTTTGAAGATCGGCTCACAAGTAGCATTCAGATGTGAAATGAATCGGGCGATGTAATTCAGACATCCCAAAAATCCTCTAACTTCCTTTTCTGTTCGGGGAGCTGGCATCTCCTGTATAGCCTTCACCTTTGCGGGATCCACTTGAATACCTTTATCACTAACGACGAAACCCAGCAGCTTACCAGACCTCACTCCGAAGGTGCACTTGTTCGGGTTCAACCTCAGCTTATACATCTTTAACTTGTCGAACAATTTCTGGAGATGGTCAAGGTGTTCTTCCTCCATCTGGGACCTTGCAATCATGTCATCAACGTAAACCTCGACCTCATGGTGAATCATGTCGTGGAACAAAGCGACCATGGTGCGCTGATACGTTGCCCCATCATTCTTCAACCCGAAAGGCATTACCTTGTAACAGAAGGTGCCCCACTGTGTAATGAAGGATGTCTTCTCCATGTCCTCGGGAGCCATCTTAATCTGATTGTAACCAGAAAAACCATCCATAAAGGAGAAGATCTTATGCTGCGCGGTGTTGTCGACCAGAACATCAATGTGAGGAAGTGGGAAATCATCTTTGGGGCTCGCCCTATTCAGATCTCTATAGTCCACACATATTCGTACCTTACCATCCTTCTTCGGCACCGGAACAACGTTGGCAACCCATTGAGGGTAAGAAGTGACAGCTAGAAAACCGGCATCGAATTGCTTCATGACCTCAGCTTTGATTTTCTCAGACATCTCATGGCGTATACGACGAACCTTCTACTTTACCGGAGGATAATCTTCTTTAGTCGGCAGGCGGTGTACCACAATATCAGTGTCCAAACCAGGCATATCTTCATAAGACCAAGCGAAGATCTCAACATAGTCGCGTAGCATCTATATCAACCGCTGCTTGACACTAGGCTCCAGATTTGCACTTATCTTGATCTCTTTCTTGTCTTCCTCTGTACCCAAATTTATTGATTCTACTGGCTCTTCATGAGGTTGTATGGCCCTCTCTTCCTGTAGTAACAGTCTAGCAAGTTCCCTAGGCACCTCACAATCATTCTCACCTTCATCCTCAGCTTGGTTGATCAGATTTTCGAAGTCATAACTGGCAGTAGCAGAGTCGTTATCAATGGGATCCATAATGGATGTTGTTCTGGACTGGGCCCGACAGGCCCAATAGCATTGATAAGGCCCAATCCAAACGGACTTGCTGAGGGACACGCCGACCAAAGGGTCACAGTCGTGCCCGACGTGCTCCTTGAGACTACTTGCTCGACCTCCAACTGTCCAGCTCGACATCCTACTGTCCAGCTCGACATCACCTCGAGCACCCCAACTAGGGCAGACTCGGTCCACTGTACTCCCAACGAGACCCCGAAAAGACCGCGTCTCTGTCCGCCCGCACTTCACGCAGAACATCCAGGGAGGGGACCACGTGCGGGTCCCCCACTACGCACGTAGAACCTGGAAGTTCCTCCATTGGGCCAAACCTGCCCGGCCCAATGAAGGAACCTTGGCCCAGCGCTAGGGGCTATAAATACCCTCTGTTTCCAGAGGGTCAGGTATTCATCATTCTACCCATACTTACTATTGCCTGCTCGTGCTCTTACTTACTTCAGCATCGGAGTGTCTTGCAGGCACCCCCCCCCCCCCACCTCGTTCAAAACTTTCAGCTCGGAGCCAGCCGTGACGGTCCAAGTCTGATCAGGTTAGATCAGTGGTGCCGTCTGTGGGAATCTAGCTTCCCCGTCTTACAAACAACTCAAAAGACCAAAGCTCAAATTCAACTACCTGTCATGGATGATCCAGTTCGCGATGAGTAGAACGTCTGTGTCGCCGACACTAATAACGGCACGGCGGACAAAAACGGACATCTCGACAACGCCGGCAATCCCGGCCACACCACTATTCCTGCAACAACCGCCCCCAGAACTTCCTCATACAGGGACGGGGCTACTGCATCATCCTCCCCGCTCCCACCACCACTCGAGGATGACCCGGCAACCCTCGCCCACTACAGAGCCGCCCGGTTCCAGGAAGTCCCCGTCCCCTCCGGGGCGGATGCCACCACACAAGCGTTGTTCGCAGCAATTAATCAAACGAACTATCTCATCTTCGCCCAAGGAGAGAGATTAAAGGCGCTTGAAGACGAGCGAAGACCCCCGAGGAGGCATCGGAGACCATATACTCCCCCTCCTCGAGTGACTGAAGCTCGACACCCTTCTCCCCCGCGGAGACACTACAGGGAAAACTCTAGAAGCCCATCTCCCCGGCCAAAGCAGAGGCGACCCTATTTGGAGAGAGAGCCCGTCATCCCTGCCGGAGAACCCAGTTGCGACCCGGCAAGGCACGACAAGAGACACGCTGGAGACGGGCGTGTAACATTCAACCAACGAGCATCACGCTCAAGGGAGACTCAGCACGACCACCGTGCCAGACAATACTACAGGTCCCCATCTCTGTCTCCGGAGAGGAGCGACGAGGACGACCCCCGCGGTCCCCTGTTGCAGGCCATCATGGATGCACCCATCCCCCTGGGCATGGAGAAGCCCCCACATCTGAAGGAGTATGACGGAGTTGCGGACCCGGTCGACCACATCGACGGGTTCGAGGCCATGCTCCATTATCATAATGTCGGGGGGCCCATCAAGTGCCGTCTTTTCCCCACGACTCTCAGGAAGGCGGCCATGGACTGGTACAAAGGGCTCGCCCCGGGCTCAATCACCTCGTGGCGGAACCTGAAGAACCACTTCATCAGTTCCTTCATCGCTTCTCGACGCCATCCAAAGACCGAGGCGGCGCTCGAGGCCATCATCCAAAGACAGGATGAGACCTTGAGGGAGTTCATCAACCGCTTCAACCGAGAAGCGATACAGGTCCCCTGCACGGACCACATGAAGAGATATCTGCTGGAGAGGGGGCTCCTCCTCGGCACAGAGTTCAGGAAAGCCGTGGGTATTGAGCCGCCCAGGACTTTCGACGCCCTCCTCGAAAAAGCTCGGGCATACATGGATTACGAGGAGAGGGAAGCGGCCAACAGGGCCTGAGACTCCAGGGCTCGGGGTCCCAACAACAACAGCAGCTCGCGCCAAGAGGCTCCTCCTCGACGAACCGGGGAGAAAAGGAAAGAAGACAGACCCTGGGAAGTCCGAGAACAAAGGGGCCCCTCGGGCCGTTTCACCGAGTACACTCCGCTCACAGCTTCCCGCGAGCGTATTCTGGCGGAGTGTGCCAGTACAGACTTCAAGGACGGCGGCGTCAAGCGTCCCCGACCTGCTCCCGCCAAGCCCGGGGCGGACAAAAATAAATACTGTCAATACCATAGGAGTCATGGTCATCTGACAGAGGACTGCGTCCACCTCAAGGACGCCATTGAAACCCTCATCAAGGGAGGGAGGCTCACGCAGTACCGGCGAAACGACGCTCCTCGTCGTGACGCCCATGAAGCCAAGGAGCCAGAAGAAGACACCCGACCATCAGACGAGTCGGTGCCCATCCAGACCGCCTTCTCGGTGACCAGGCCCGAGGACTTCGACATTCCCGAGCACCTGCAGGAACCGCTGACAACGTACAGCAGGTGGGAATACTTCCCCTCCGCCATGGTCATTAATGGGGGCGGGTTCAACGACCTCACCATCAATTCAGTGAAGAGGAAGTTGGACGAGCTGGTCGACGCGGCTCCCCCGCAAACAGTAACATTCGAAAGGGTGAAGGGCAGGTCAGAGCCCATCACCTTCTACCTAGAAGAGCTCCCCGGAGGAGCCCCGAACGCGGTCATCCCCTAACTGATAAGGGAAAGGATGGCCAATTTTAACGTGCATCGCATCCTGGTCGACGAAGGGAGTTCCGTCGACGTGATGTACAGCCAGCTGTTCCGAACCCTACAGCTAGACGACTCACATCTCTCTCCATATGTGGGGTCAGATCTACAAGGCTTCAACGGCTCGACTTCCAAACCTTGGGGTTATGTCGAGCTCCTGGTTACGTTCGGAGAAGGAACGACTACAAGACAAGTTAAAGTCCGTTTCCTCGTCATTGACTGCCCGTCTCTCTACAACTGCATCTTAGGGAGACCGACACTGGCAGAACTAACAGTGGTGCCCTCGACCGTCCACCTGAAGATGAAGTTCTACACCAGGAGGGCACGGGTAGCCACCATCCAAGGAGACCTAGCCGCTGCCTGCAGGTGCTTCAACGCCGCTTCTAAGGGACGGGATACCGTCGACATAGGGACCAGACCCGCCAAAAGGACAAAACAGGAGCCCGACAAGAAAGCATCCCCCGAGGAAGAAGTCCAGAAAGCTCCACCAAAGGTCGATTCCATAGCTCTGGACACCCGCTTCGATCAGGACGAGCCATCCAGCAGCGAGCAAATCCCACTCCGACCAATACCGGACGGGGATTTTGAACTCGTTCCCCTCGGCACAGACCCGACCAAGGGAGTGAAGATTGGCAAAGACCTCCCCGACTTGGTCAAGAAGCAAATCAAGGCATGTCTGCGCGAGAATGCTGATCTGTTCGCCTGGAGCGCTGCGGAGATGCCCGGACTCGACCCTGAGGTCGCCTGCCACCACCTCGCCATTGATCCAGCCGCTAGGGCCGTAGTACAACGTAGGCGTAGGCAGTCTCCAGAAAAAACGGAGGCTGCTGAAAAAGCTGTAAAAGACCTCCTAGAGGCAAATTTTATTTCTGAAGCCCGGTATTCCACTTAGCTGTCAAATGTTGTACTCGTGAAAAAGAATAATGGAAAATGGAGAATGTGCGTTGATTATACTGATCTCAACCGGGCTTGCCCGAAAGATGCTTTTCCCTTGCCTAACATAGATATGCTGGTCGACAACTCGGCCGGCTACAAAACTTTGTCGTTCATGGACGCCTACTCGGGCTATAACCAAATCCCGATGGCCCTGGGCGACAAACACTACACGACATTCATGACCAGCTCGGGCAACTATTACTACAACGTAATGCCCTTCGGACTGAAAAATGCCGGAGCAACTTACCAGCGCATGATGAACAGAGTTTTCAACAAACAGATTGTCGACATGCTCGAGGTATATATATGGGAGACATGATCGTCAAATCCCGAGCGGACACCGACCATGCAGCACACCTCAAGACAGTCTTTGCCCAGGCAAGACAATGCAAAATGAGATTCAACCCCGAGAAGTGTACCTTCGGAGTCAAGGCAGGAAAATTCCTCAGATTCTATCTAACAGAACGGGGAATTGAAGCCAACCCCGACAAATGCCGGGCATTCTCCGACCTCCCAACACCGACGTCGAAGAAGTCGATACAAATCATGAACGGCATGCTCACGTCGCTGTCCCGCTTCGTCACGAAATCCGCTCAGCACGCCCTCCCCTTCTTCAAACTCCTTCGAAAGGAAGCAGCCTTCGAATGGAATGAGGAATGCGAGCAGGCACTACGCCACCTAAAGCAAAGTCTGTCTCAACCGCCCGTGCTATCTCGACCAGACGATGGAGAACCGCTGTACTTGTACTTGGTCGTTTCGAACGAAGCCATCAGCGCAGCTCTTGTCCGCGAGACCCCCGACGGGCAGAAACCCGTCTACTTCACGAGCAAGGCCTTACAGGGGCCCGAAAGCAGATACCAGCAGATAGAAAAGGTGGCTCTGGCCCTCGTCAACGCGGCGAGGAGACTCAGACACTACTTTCTGGCCCACACCATCATCGTGCGAACCGACCAACCGGTGAGGCAACTCCTGGGTCGGCCAGATATGGCGGGCAGAATGCTAAAATGGTCCTTGGAACTCTCCGAATTCGACATTCAGTACGAAAGTAGGAAAGCCCTGAAAGCACAGGCCTTGGCCGACTTCGTCGCGGAAATGACCACCCACGACCCTTCCCCGGGGAAAGAACACAAGTGGACCATCTTCGTCGATGGAGCATCCAGCTCGTCCGGAAGCGGCGAAGGAATCCTTCTGGAAAACGAAGAAGGCGTAGTAATCGAGAACTCCTTAGCTCTCTCCTTCCCGACGTCAAACAACCAGGAAGAATACGAAGCCCTGCTCGCAGGACTGAGACTGGCCGAGGACCTGGGAGCCCGTGAGGTACAGATCTACACCGACTCCCAGCTCGTCGCCTCTCAAGTACATGGGAGCTACCAGGCCAAAAACGACAACCTCATCGAGTATTTGAACTTGGTCAAAAAATACATGACAAAGTTCGTACGAGCAGAAATTTCACATGTTCCCCGCGAGCAAAACACGAGGGCAGACATATTATCCAAACTCGCGAGCACACGAAAGAAGGGCGGGAACAAATCCGTCATCCAGGAATCTCTGGCGCGTCCAAGTATCGAACGATCCTCGACTACAGTCGAGATCCATGCCATCGGGGATGCGACGTCCTGGATGACCCCGGTATACAATTTCCTGACAAAAGGCGAACTCCCATCGAACCAGGCCGAAGCTACCGTCACAAAACGACGAGCATGTTCCTACGTGGTTCTCGAGCAGAAACTGTACCGCAGAGGATTCTCCATCCCCCTTATAAAATGCATTGATGAGTCCGCAGTCCCCGAAGTACTGCTGGAGATACACGAAGGGATCAACGCCCAACACATGGGCGGTAAATCCTTGGCGAGGAAAGCCCTTCGAGCGGGATACTACTGGTCGACGATGCAGCAGGATGCCAAGGAACACGTCAAGAAATGTGACAAATGCCAGAAACACGGGGACATGCACCTCGCTCCTCCGCACGAGCTAAGCATACTGTCGTCCCCGTGGCCATTCGCCTGGTGGGGTATGGACATCCTCGGGCCCTTCGTGCAAGGAACCTATCAGAACAAATTCCTCATCGTCGCCGTGGATTACTTCACGAAATGGATCGAGGCTGAGGCCCTCGCAAAGATCACCTTGCATAATATCCTCTGTTTCTACAAAAGAAACATCCTCGCCAGATTCGGAATTCCGCGAGCGCTGGTGACCGACAACGGTACCCAGTTCACCGACCACGGGTTCCAAGACTTCGTCACCAAACTGGGAACAAAACAACATTTCACGTCGGTCGAGCACCCTCAAACCAACGGGCAAGCCGAAGCCGCGAACAGAGTCATCCTCCGGGGACTCAAGTGTAGACTTGGCGAAGCGAAGAGGGGATGGGTCGAGGAACTTCACAGCGTCCTATGGGCATACCGCACCACGCCCCACTCAACGACGGGCGAGACGCCATTTCGACTGACATATGGCACCGAGGCCGTCATCCCGGTCGAAATCATGGAACCATCCAGACGGACCGAAAGCCCCCTCGACGAAGAAATGAACGACGAGGCACTAAGGGACGAACTCGACCTAGTTGAGGAAATCCGATCTGGTGCAGCCCTGCGCGAAGCCACCCTAAAACAACGAGTGGCTCTACACCACAACGACAAGGTCATCAAGCGCGAGTTCGAAATCGGAAGCCTGGTATTACGTAGGAACCAGAAGGATTCCCGCGAAGGGAAGCTGGCCGCGAACTGGGAAGGACCTTATCGCGTCCACGGCACCACTGGTATCGGGGCGTACTATCTCGAGCAATTAGACGGAGAGCCATTACCACGACCCTGGAACGCTGCTAAGCTAAAGCAGTACTACAGTTAAAAACTACCAACACCTAGGACCCTCGACCAACGGCACACGCGCCCGGTCAACGAGGAAAAACGTCCGACTCCGTACAGAGGCTGAGGTACAAGCCCGACATACGGCTAAATCGCACAACGTCGTTCGACAAACGAGACCAATCGATAATGCTCGACGTGGACAACTACACCGAGCTCCATCGGCGTAGTACCTGTAAGGCAGAACACCCAGCTCGCGATGGGCAGTTCACACCAAGGGCAAATAGTCCCTACCGGGCTTCGCGTCCGACTGAGCGACTCCGCTCCACCTACCCGACAAGTCGTCAAGAATGACGGGCCATCTAAAAGGGTCAAAGGGAAGTCTCTCCCCTCGAGTGCAACACTTAGGTGACTTTGGCCTTCGGAAGAAGGCCGGGCACGTATACAAACGAAAGGCGGGAAAACTCGCCAGCTAAGTCACAGCCACTTACGGGCACTCCTCGGGCCCATAACTTAGGCTAAATTTTATGCAAAAATATAAGATTTCAAGCAAAAATATAAGATTTCAAGCACGGGCAAACGATCAAATGTAAAACAACATTCATTCAAAAAAACGCCCGAAGGCAACAAAGCAAATAAGTATAAACCAACCAAGAAGGCCGGCGATGTTCATAAAGTACAACCAACGGGCACGCAGGCCCAAACAATACCAACGGGCACGCAGGCCCAATCAAATATCAGTAGGCCCATCATCCTACAACCCAGTTTCCCCGGGACCATCATTGTCGACAACAGGAGAGTCGGGCGGGGGCACGATCACGCCATCCACGACTTGATACGTGTAGCCCGTCCCTTCAGTGATCAAACCAGGATTCAGCAAGGAAAGCTGGCTGACCGCGGAGTCAAACCCCTCCTCCAGAGCGCCGACGCAATCTGCTTCGAGGAGCCGGATGTGGGCGACCAGCTCCGGTCGACTTTTCAGAGCAGCTATATCCTTCGGCTCATCCTCGGTGGGAAGAATGGCGACTTTCAGGTCCTCAATCTGTTGGGTCAGGTGCCCGATGTCGGTCTCCAGACGCTCCCGGTCCCCACGGAGAAGCTCTCCCTCCTCGGCTAGCTTCCCCGAGTTTTCCTTCTCCAAGATCAGCATCTCCCTCTCGGCAGCCAGCAGCGATGCCTGTTCGCGGAACATCTCCTCGGAGCGTTCCAGGGCAGTCCTTAATTTGTGCGAACTCGAGGCAAGGGCCGCTTTCTCCTGTTCCAATGCTTCAATGCGGACAGGATCCTCCCCTTCCTCAGACAGCACAACGGCCATTTCGGCCATTTTCACCAGCCCGACCATATTGGCAGCCAGATGCCTCCTCCGGTCCTCCTTACTCATCCTCCTGATAGTCTCGGCCTCGTCGGTAACCACGGACAAAGGGAATCCCTCGAAGAAACCCTCTTCTTTGAAGCAAGGGGGCAACCCGAAGGACCTTACGGCGCTGGCGTCCTCGCCGACCGCCGGCCCGCTCTCCACCCGGTTCTTCTTTCTTTGTATCAGGTCGGCATGTGGCTCGACCTCTTGAACATTTGGGATTTCGTCCGACGCGGCCTCCGAGCTGGGCGACGAATCCACCCTCACCATATGAGGAGCGCCCGGACTATGCGGCGGGCCCATCCTCGTTGCTTGGGGAGCCTTCACAACCCTCCTGCCCCGCTTCTGGTTGCAAGACAGCTTCAAGAGTCTTTCCCGTCGCCCGGACATCGAACCTGCACAAAATAGAAGACGGGTTAGTGTCGAGCAAATACGCAAACAAATGACAAGCAAAGAAATTCAAGCAATAAACGACCTAGCAGACGAGCAGCCTGCCTGAACGAATGGCACTCCACGAGTGCCTTGGTATCGATCGGTCGGGCCTCGAATGTCGGATAACCCTCCTCGTCCAAGACATCTTCCCCCTCCCTCGTGGCCCACCTGGCGGGGTGGAAGCTGTCAACGAACCGACAAAGAGTGTCGTACGCCTTCTCATCCTCAGAATACATGTCGCCCGCAGAGGTATGATAGTATCCAGTACCGTGCTCATAATGCCTGAACATCCAATGCACGGGGAACTTGGTCGTGCGTGCCATCACGGGATACCCGTCGTTGTCTAAGATCGCCTCCCCGTCATCGTCGCTCATCGGCGCCTCCTCCTCGTACAGGGATTCTAAAGCAGTCGTGGTAACCGGCCTCATGACATACCACTTGTCTTTAAAACCCCTCACGGAGTCCATGTACATCTTGAATAGTCTCTGTTGTACCCCAAAATTTGCCCTCCCATTTCCTCAACATTTTCTCATCACAAGACCTTTGAAGCCCAAGAACCAGTTAGGATTTCCTCTGCTCAAAACTTCTCCTTGCACTGTTAACCCAAATTAGGGTTTGTGTTTGCACAAAGATGTTTTGACCTAAAATGCCTAAGATGACTTTCTTGCTTCATATTGGACTCCCAAGTTTATCCATATCAAGTTTCAAGTCTTGATTCCCAGTTTTGCCCAGTCAATTGGACAGTTGACCTAGAAATCAACTGTATTGGGGAAAAAGTCAACTGTGGCCAATGGACAGTCAAATCTCATGGAAATTGACCCACATCAACATTATGAACTCACATAGACCATTTGATCAAGTTTGGATCACAATTCCACAAGAAATTTGATCAGATCACCAAAAGGGCAAAATGGTCATTTTTAGGGTTTTGACTGCACAAAGGCAATTTTTGACTGTTTGACCTAGCCAATGGCAAACCAAGCTCACATATGGACTCAAGGACCCCATGGAATTATCTTGGCATGCCCAACAAGTTCAAAAGATCCCAAGTACACAAGATTGATAGTTGAATTTCCCAGTCAATTGATCAATTTTGACTGTATACTGAAAAGTCAAACTTTGACTTTTTGGTCAAAATCAAAAGTCAAGATTCATTTTTCATCAAAACATGCCAAATCATGAAACTTGTTCACCAAGAAATCAAGAAATGCAAATTAGGGTTTGAAATGGAAATTTTTCATAACTTAGAATTTTTCTAAGTCATGGAAAACCCTAATTTTTTCCCAACTTTGCCCCACTTTCTCACCAAGATTCATTGGGATTCAAACAAAAGTCAAAACATGAAAGTTGTAGCTTGTTGCATAATCTACAACTTTGATTCACAAAGTTTTCCCAAATGAGGCTTGTATCTCAAGTTACAATTTTTTGAATAAGGGTACTAAACCATCCTTAACTTAGTGAAATTTTAACCTATTTTGGCAAGGTTTTCTACCTAACTTCAAGACCATTTTCCATACACTTCCACTTGTAATTTCAATTTGCATTTCAAAGATGGATTTTATTACACATTCCAAGATTTCCAAAATGTCCAAGAACTTCTCAAACAACCTCATGGTTAGGGAGAATCAAACTTTGCAATATGGCAAAAACTCACTTTTGATTAGGCCAAGTTACATGTTCATAGCACTATGCATTTCAATCTCAGCTTGCACAACTTGATTACAGGCCTTTTATCTCAATTACACTCATAAATTTAATGCATATTCATTGTGCCAAGACCATGTTCTTTGTGTTCTAGCATTGCATAGTGGATTAATCCCAAAATAGATAAAGTACTTTATCCATTTTTGCAAAAGAAAGCTTTATGTCAAATTGAAAATCCAAGCAAGTACAGATACAATCTAATTGGCACAAGATTATGGGCATAACACACTGATCAAGGAGGAGTTTTTCAGCATGATTAGGGGCCCTCTACATGCCTAGAACACAACTTGGCTTTTCTTGCTTAAGTGTTAAGAAACATCCCATATCACAACAGAACTTTGAGCTCAGCATTAGTAACCTTAAGCAAATATTGTAGACACATTCCAAACATCCCAACCAAGCTGAAGCACGACCCTAAGACCATCAACACCTCCCCATTGCCAGAATCACTCTCAAACTGCAAAAACAGAGCTACCTCTGCAGATTGAGTTCCAACTCTCAATCCTTTCAAGCATCCTTGCCCAAGCCACTTCAGACACCTTCCCTACCATCAATCCAAACTATCCAAAGCATTAGAAGCAACCTGTAACTCCTCTAATCCTTTTGGCCATTTCCACTTTTCTGATTTGCAGGTGAAGTGCTCCAGCATGATTCAGAAGGTTTCAAGATAAAGTAAAGCTTGGAATAGCATCCCTGGACATCAAGGAAGCTATACCAATCATCACCTTGCACTGAAAGCTCCTCCATTGCCAGATAGAACTTCAACTGAACAGGTAAGTTCATGGATTCGTATCTCTCTTATTAGGCATTGTTAGCTTTAGGTTTGTGAAGAGAATATGTCACATTCATAGCCCTGAACATGCCCATGTAATTAGATTTCATTTATGTTATGTGTGCTGTAAGAATTTTGAGTCTGAACATGGCAGAAAACTTAGGTCAGGATTTGGGAATGTCAAAATTCTCTCTCATTTCTGAGAGTTAGGATCAGTTTTTTTATATATTTAGAATCGTGATTCAATGCTTAACATTTCTTATGTTGGAAGTTTGTGCAAAAGATCAAAGAATCAGGATGTTTGAACTTGGTCACATGCGCGCGTTTTTGTGAACGTTTTTGGCTGGAGGTTGAAGAAGGGTTATCTGGGCTGGGCTTGCTTCTGAGTTACTTTTCACACCACATTTCTAATTTCACACCCCCTGAGCCCAATTTGTGTATTTTATTGATTTCTTGATTTTTCTTTTTTCATTTTGGTTTATTTATTTTTCCTAATGATATTAAAAACATAAAAAAACATTTTTACACCATTTTTCTATTTTTTAGGCATTTATTTGTTCATATGGACATTTATACATAAATATATATATATATATATATATATATATATATATATATATATATATATATATATATATATATATATATATACTATTATTTAGAAAACTAAAAAAATAGTGCAAATATACTTTATTTCTGATTTTTGTTTCATTTTTCTTTTGAAAATATTTTATACAAAATATACTTTTTTTTTATAAATATTAAATATTATTATTTTTATATATATAGTACTTATTTAATAAACAATAAAGATATATATATATATATATATATATATATATATATATATATATATATATATATATATATATATATATATATATATATATATATATATATATATATATATATATATATATATATATATATATATATATATATATATATATATATATATATATATATATATATATATATATATATATATATATATATATATATATATATATATATATATATATATATATATATATATATATATATATATATATATATATATATATATATATATATATATATATATATATATATATATATATATATATATATATATATATATATATATATATATATATATATATATATATATATATATATATATATATATATATATATATATATATATATATATATATACTTAGGGTTAAAAATGCAAAATTCATACACTTTTTATTTTTTTTATTAATATTAATACAAAAATACTTTTTATAAATATATTTCATTTTATTTTATTTTTGTACATAATAAACAAATACTTGTATTAAATTAAATAATATATATGTTACTTAATGAAAATTAGGGTTTTACCCTAAATATGAAAATATTCCAAAAATAATCTTTTTTATTTTTATTTATTTGACATAAATAATACCTTTTTTTTCATATACATAAAAACTTTTTTGCATTTTTGCATCTTTATTGTATTTTCTATTTAATTTATGCAATCAATTATTTGTAAATATTCCAAAAATGATGTAATAGCTAGGTTTAATTTCTTTGTCTAAATATCCCCCCATTTGAATATTTGTACCCCCCTTCCCATATTGTGTTGTAATAGTGTAGGAATTTTACTTTTCGCACTTTAAACGCTTCCTAAATATACCATGCTAGAATTAGGGTTTGTATGCAAATAAAAAGAACAAAATAGCTTGACCTAATTTCAAGATAATCAAAGCATGAAAAATGAACAACACATATCACACTTGCACCCCCTAGGGTATTCCACTTTGTTGCCTTCAAATAAATGGGCCATATTGCATGTTAGGTCTCTTTGGGCAAAACAAGCAAATCAAATGATCATAGTCCCTCGATGACGCTTTCAAAATGTTGCCTAAACAAATGATCAAGTCCCTTAAAGAAAATTGCCCAAAGATACTTAGCACCATTGCAATTATGGTCTAAACGATGACCCGCGTCCGTCCCTTTCACATCCTAACATGAGATTGTCCACCAAATACAATGGTGGAACAAACTTATTAAAAGGGCTAAAACATAGCAATAAACTTTGAGAAAGTTAGGAGTAGATAACCTCTTAGTTACTTGAATCAAAACTTGCAAAAAAAACAAAACACTTGCCTATTTTCTAAAACCACACCTCACAACACTTTCAAAACAACTTTCAAAAACAAGTGAAAACCTTTTCAAAAGACATACATCTTTGTATACATCCCCACATGGATCATTACAAAGGTTGCCACCACATTGGCTTCTTTTCAAAAACATTTTCAAACCCACACACACAAGCACCATTTCAAACAATTGAAAACAAAAGGCAAGTGATCTAAGCAAGTAACTAAGAGCCCATGGATAACCATGGATAGAAAGGGTGCTAACACCTTTCCTTTCTATAATCTACTCCCCGAACCCAAGAAAAATCTCAAAGGTTTTTGCTGTGCTTTTTAAACCTTTCCTTAGGATAAAACAAAAAGTCGGTGGCGACTCTTGCTCAACCGAAACATTTGCGAAAACAAACGCAAAA
This sequence comes from Vicia faba, assembly GCA_948472305.1. Lineage (NCBI taxonomy): Eukaryota > Viridiplantae > Streptophyta > Magnoliopsida > Fabales > Fabaceae > Vicia > Vicia faba. The sequence goes on from OX451737.1 coordinate 486,884,695, forward strand.
CCTCAAGTCAGTTCTCCCACCGTATCACAGAACTGGCGACTCTGCTGGGGATTATTTTAAAAGTGGAGTAACCTTAGGGCTTAGATCACCCTCTTGCATGACTAATTGTTTGAATTGATTGCTTTACATCTTGGCTCTCTTGTTTGGGTTTGCAATCCTACACCCGGATTTTTGGGAAACATTTCATAGATAGCAATACGTTGTGGAAACTGTGCGGGGTATACCGACACGGTCGAAGCAATAGCTATATTAGTGCGACATATTTGTGAGTACCGGTAACCCTTGAGTTCAATCAAGGAGAGTACGGGGCCGCTGAGTGATGTCACTAAGCACTAATGACCTAGAACCTTACTTGACCATCTTGGCCTTTTATTAGGGGTAGTGAGATGACCGGCTTTGGTGCAGTCCGAAGTTGGTAGATACTCGATACTACACTCATTGAGGGTTGTTTTCTTGGAATATTTTGGTCGCTAGTTAAGTGGCTAAACCAAAACAATGAACAATGAAAACAATCCCGTGATATTGAGCTCCGTAGAACCAGGCTACTATTTATAGGACAGGTTTTTAAGCCAACTACACTCAAGAGGGTACTTACCTATGAAACCCCATGCAAGCCTGAAACTAGGATTTGGTGTGAATTGTTTGTACATATGTTTTGTGCATACATCATAAACATCATGAAGCATCATATGCATTCACTAACCATTTCAAGGGTTTGGATCTTCATCTTTGTTCCTGTTTTGTAGGTCATGGAAATTCCTCGCAGAAACACTATCCAAGTCAACCTTGTGAGAATCTCTCCTCAACTCAAGGAGCTCACCTCAAGAATTCCGGAGAGCTCATCCTTCAGTGAAAGATATGGTAGACTGCTCAGCCTAGTCAACACCAACATTGAAGAAGACATGATGAAAGTGCTATTTCAGTTCTTTGACCCTCTTCACCACTGTTTCACTTTCCCTGATTACCAGTTGGTGCCCACTTTGGAGGAGTTTTCTCAACTCCTGAGAATTCTTATCCTTAATCAACTACCTTTCAACGGTACGGAAAAGGAACCAAAGCCGGAAGATGTTGCTCGAGCATTACATCTACAACCATCCGACATCAAGGGGCATTGGGAAACCAGAAGCGGTGTCAAGGGATTCTTAGCAAAATTCTTGTTTGAGAAGGCACAAGAATGTTGGAACTCATTGGACTTACAAGCCTTTGAAGAGATTGTGGCACTCCTTATCTATGGGTTGGTCTTGTTCCCAAATCCTGATCAAATGGTAGATGTCAACGCCGTCAAAATCTTCCTGTCCAGAAATCCAATACCAACATTGCTTGGGGACATTCTTCACTCCTTTTACACACGAACAATGAGAAAGAGGGTGTTCTCATGTGCTGTACTCCTCTCCTTGCAAGGTGGTTTATTTCGCACCTTCCACAATCTGTCTTGAAGAATGACCAAGGCTCAAGGTGGTCCCAACAGTTGATGACTCTTACTCACTCTGATGTACATTGGTGTTCTCGGTCCAGAGAAAATGTCATCATCATCGATCGTTGTGGAGAATTCCCTAATGTTCCTTTACTTGGAATTAGAGGAGGTATCACCTACAAACCTTGCCTAGCTTTGAGGCAATTTGGATATGCCCGGAGGGATGGCCCTCATGACATGTTAATTCCTGACCTAGTTTTTGACTTCGACAACGATGCGCAAGGACTTCGCCAAAGATTCATCAGAGCTTGGGGAAAACTCAACAAGGTTGATAGCAAGACTCTGGGACACAAGAACTCTATCCCTCTTGAGCCTTATCTCAAGTGGGTACGAGCCCGAGCCCAAAGTCTGATGATGCCTTATCCTCATGTTCTCCCTGTGATTAAAGAGCCCGTTAAGGAAGGAGAGGTTCCCTACACCATCCTACATCCTGACATGCCTAAATCGTGGGAGGAAATGCAGAAAAGTTGGATTCAGCTCAAGGAGGAACGGAATACTTTTGAAGCTAGCTTCTACGCCAGTGAGAAGAAGGTTCTAGAGCTTACCCGCCGACTCCATGAGCAAGAGGCCCTCAACACCTACATCGCACCAAAGAGGATGCGCAATGTCTTTTTGCCTTGAGAAGTTATTTTGTAATATTTGGCCCATGGGGCATTTATGTACTAACAAATTTCTTCTTATTAATATGACGTGCGTTTTTCTTTGTCTAAAACAATTTCGAATGTCCTAAACCCTTGAATGCATTGCATATATAAGCATACCATTCATTATTTGCATAAGCAGGTCTCACTCCAGGTTTCCTTATCTGTCTGCTGTTTATTTCAGTAGGATGGATCTCGAGCAAACAGTCAAAGACCTACAAGCTTAAAATGCACAGTTCCAGCAACTCCTGATGACCTTGGCTAAGGGTCAGGAGGATATCAAGACTCAATTGGGGAACAAAGACCCAGTGAAAAAGAAGAAAAAGAGACTCGGGGTGGCTACTTTGGGGAGAAGATTTGATGGAGAAGCTCGGAGAGTGCTCGAATTTCCTCTTACTTCTGATGAAGGAACCAGCAAAGGAGGTGGAGCTGCGGTACCTTTCGAGTCTGGTGCGGAAGAAGAGGAGGTCGAAGAGGATGAAGACTATACTGATCAACAATACCCTCCAGCTGATGATAAATACAAAGGGCTAGAAGACAGGTTGGCCGCCATGGAACTACAAAGAGTACCGGGTTTGGATTTTGAAGACTTGGGTTTGGTTGCCGGATTGTGATTCCCCCAAAATTCAAAGTGCCAGTGTTTGTAAGGTATGATGGGCTGTCCTGTCCAAAAATGCATCTCAGGTCCTACGTGAGAAAGATCCAACCCTATACGGCAGATAGAAACCTTTGGATTCATTTCTTTCAAGACAGCCTTTCTGGAGCTCAATTGGAGTGGTTTTATCAACTAGAAGGAACCAGCGTCCGAAATTGGGAAGATTTGGCCACCGCTTTCTACAAACAATACCAATACAATTCTGACCTTGCCCCTACTCGTACCCAACTTCAGGGTATGTCGTTAGGAACAGACGAAGGATTCAAAGAATACGCACAAAAATGGAGGGATTTGGCTGGCAGGGTGCAACCTCCTTTAACCGATCGTGAACTTGTTGATATGTTTCTAGGGACCCTATCTGGGCCATTTTTCAATCATTTGATTGGTAACTCTTCCGCGGGGTTTATCGATTTGATCTTAACGGGCAAAAGAATAGAAGCTGGCATCAAGTCAGGAAAGATTCAGAAGGGTGTCGCTGCAAGTACTGAGAAGAGGCCTTTTAAGAAAGAAGCAAGTGCCGTCTATGGTCCTAGAAGACAAGTCAAGCCAGAGAGTCGCCAAGCCGTCAATGCTCTGGTCATTTCAAAACCTGTTGCTGCTCCTCAGCAGTACAATCAACAAAGAGGTGAAAGGCCCAAGAGGCAGTATACTCGGCTGAGTATGACCTTATCACAAATTTTACCCCAACTGTTATCAACCAACTTGGTGACCACCAAAGAAGCTCCTAAGGTCGTTAATACTGCATCTCCAAAGTATAACCCGAATGCCCGTTGTGCTTATCATTCTGATAGCCCCGGGCATACTACTGATGATTGCTGGGCCTTGAGAAACAAAGTGCAAGATCTTATCGACGCGAAGGAAATTCAGTTTGAAGCGCCTGAGAGACCGAATGTTGTAACCGCTCCTATGCCCCAGCATAGAGTAAATGCCATTGAGGAAGATTTGTATGTTGTTTCGGTGAATGATGTTGCTACCCCTCTTTTGACTGTTAAGAGGAACTTACTACTAGCCGGTTTATTTCCGGGTTGTAGTAAGGGTTGCCTCCTGTGTGCTGTTATCCCTACCGGTTGTCCACTGCTGAAATCAGGCATCCAAAGCCTGATGGATAGCAAAGAAATTCTGTTCAAGAAAACTGCTGTTCCGTTTGTTTCCGTTGAAGAAATATCTGTTGTCACAATTTACAATCCTACCAAGGCTCCCATGAAGAAACCAGTCCAAATTATGTCTGTTGCACCCATTACTATTACTGTTCCGGGGCCTCTCCCATATGAGTCTGATAAAGCGGTCCCATGGCATTATGGGGCCGATGTGTATGTGCTTGGGGTGAAGCAGGAGTTCAACACCAATACCAGTACCAGTAACATCACTGGTCCCGCCAAGATTACCCGCAGTGGCAGGCTCTTCTCGCCTGACATTGCACCGCCAGTTATCCGAAAACCTCTCACCATCACACCCGCAAGTGTGCATGTTCCAATTCAAGTTCCTGTGTCTACTACTGGCGCCGAGTCCTCTGATACTCGGGGCAAAGAAGTTGCTACCGCTTTGCCTGCCAGGACGGAGGCACCAAAAAAGACTGCTGTGGAAGCCTCCCAACAAGAAATGGAGGAAATTCTTAAAATCATCAAAAGGAGTGACTTTAACGTTGTTGAACAGTTGGGGCATACTCCCTCCAAAATCTCTATGCTATCATTGCTGCTATGCTCAGAGGCCCATGCAAAAGCCCTGATTTCATTTCTGAAAACGGCCCATGTGCCGCAAGAGACCTCCGCAGATCAATTCACCGACTGTGTGGCTAATTTGACGGCTGACAATGGCTTGGGGTTCTCGGATGCTGACCTTACCGCCAAAGGGAAAAATCACAATGATGCCCTGCACGTCTCTATAGAGTGCAGGGGCACTACTCTCGCACACGTGTTGGTGGATACCGGTTCTTCCCTGAATGTTTTGCCCAAGAAGGCATTGGATCGCTTAGATTGTGAGGGTTTGGAGCTAAAACCTAGTAACATCATTGTTAGAGCCTTCGACGGTTCTAAGAGGATGGTGCACGGTGAGGTAGACATTCCTATTCGTGTGGGTTCCCAGGTTTTCGACTCAACGTTCTATGTAATGGATATTCGTCCATCTTACTCCTGCTTGTTGGGTCGACCCTGGATTCACAAAGCTGGGGCAGTAACCTCCACTCTACACCAAAAGCTCAAATACCCTGTCAAAGGGAAGATTGTTACTGTACATGGTGAGGAGGAATACATGGTTAGTCACTTGAATTCATTCCGGTATATCGAGATGGACGGGGAGTTTATTGAAACCCCCTTTCAGCATTTTGAGGAAGTACCTCCAATTTTGGCATCAGCTGAAGCAGTGGTTGAAGAAGACTTTCTGTTGAAGATGGCGTCCTTGAAGGATGCCCGGGCTGTAATCGAGAAAGGCAATTGTGTAAACTGGGGTCAGCTTCCTGACTTCACTCAAAAGAACGACAAGTTTGGACTGGGCTTTACCGCAGAGGCTCAGAGGGCTGTGCGCAAGGAAACGATCAGAAAGGCTCCGGTATTTATCTCCAACCCAAGGGTGAATGCTATCGAGGAGGATGTAGAGGAAGCAGAGTTTGACAGTTGGATCTACCCGACTACCAGCAACGGACCAAGCAACTGGACGGCAAAGGATTTTACACCTATCACATTTGTCACGCAGTAATTAATTCTTTTGATTTTCAATTTGTAACAAACAATGTGTTAAAAATTTTATTGGCTCGGTGTCCTACCCGGGGCATCGTAGCTCCATTTGTGAGGGCTTTTTGTATGACATTTCCATATATCATCAATCAAAACATTGGACGTTTGTTGCATTTCAAATCTTGTGCTCTTTTCCTCTCTGTGTTATATATTGCAAAACAGCTATATTTACACACACTCACTTATACAGGTTTCAATCCACTCTGGATCTCACTGGTAACAGCTCTGCTACCGCCAGTTATGACTTCGAGAATCCGATCAACTTGGCTGAAGACGAAGGTGAAGATGATTGCGAAGTGCCTGGTGAACTCGCAAGACTGCTACTCCAGGAAGAGAGGGCTATTCAACCACATGAAGAGCTGGTGGAAATAATTAACCTGGGTACGGAGACAGATAGGAAAGAGGTCAAGATTGGGGCTAATCTAGAGCTCAGCGTGAAGCAAGGATTGATCCAGATGCTACATGATTACATGGAGATATTTGCTTGGTCATACAAAGATATGCCTGGTTTGGATGCCGACATTGTAGTTCATCACCTGCCAACTAAGGAAGATTGCCCTCCAGTAAAGCAAAAGGTCCGCTGTATGCGCCCAGAGATGTCCGAAAAGATCAAGGCTGAGGTTATGAAGCAATTCGATGCCGGATTTCTAGCAGTAACTTCTTACCCTCAGTGGGTTGCCAATGTGGTGCCAGTGCCGAAGAAGGACGGTAAAGTCAGAATGTGTGTTGACTACAGGGATTTAAACAGGGCAAGCCCCAAGGATGATTTTCCTCTACCTCACATTGACGTTCTCGTTAACAATACTGCTCAACACAAGGTTTTCTCCTTCATGGATGGTTTTTCAGGGTATAATCAGATCAAGATGGCTCCGGAGGATATGGAGAAGACTACCTTTGTGACTCAGTGGGGCACCTTCTGTTACAAGGTCATGCCATTCGGATTGAAAAATGCTAGGGCAACCTATCAACGTGCCATGGTTGCTTTATTTCATGATATGATCCATCATGAGATTGAGGTATACGTTGATGACATGATTGCAAGGTCTCAAACTGAGGAGGAGCACCTTGATCATCTGAGGAAGCTATTTGACCGACTGAAGTTATATAAGCTGAGGTTGAATCCCAACAAATGCACCTTTGGGGTGAGGTCCGGAAAATTGCTAGGTTTCATTGTAAGTGATAAAGGTATTCAGGTGGACCCTGCCAAGGTAAAAGCCATACAAGAGATGCCGACTCCAAAGATAGAGAAAGAAGTCAGAGGCTTCCTGGGACGACTGAATTACATTGCCCGTTTCATCTCACATCTAACTGCTACTTGTGAGCCAATCTTCAAATTGCTGAAGAAAGATCAAGTAGTACGCTGGAACGATGAATGTCAGACTGCCTTTGAAAAGATAAAGGAATATCTCCAAGAGCCACCCATTCTTATGCCACCAGTGGAAGGAAGACCTCTGATACTATATTTGACAGTACTTGACAATTCAATGGGGTGTGTGTTGGGACAGCATGACGAGTCCGGCCGAAAAGAGCACGCTATTTATTACTTGAGCAAAAAGTTTACCGACTGTGAGTCTCGTTACTCACTGCTTGAGAAAACTTGCTGCGCTCTAGTATGGGCTGCTCGCCGGCTGAGACAGTATATGCTGACTCACACTACTCTGTTAATTTTAAAGATGGATCCCATCAAGTCCATATTTGAAAAGCCCGCTCTGTCTGGAAGAATAGCGAGATGGCAAATGATCTTAACAGAATATGATATCCAGTATACAACTCAGAAAGCAATCAAAGGAAGTGTACTGGCAGATCATTTGGCACACCAACCTGTGGACGATTACCAATCATTGAACTTTGATTTTCTGGACAAAGACATCATGGTGGTAACTGACTGTGAAATACCTGGACCGGATGAAGGACCTGAGGAAGGATCCCGATGGTCTATGCATTTTGACGGAGCCTCCAATGCTTTGGGTAACGGCGTCGGCGCTGTAATCATATCTCCCAAAGGAACTCATACTCCACTCACTGCCCGATTGTGTTTCAACTGCACCAACAACATGGCAGAATATAAGACATGTATCATGGGTCTACAAGCTGCAATCGACTTAAGGATCAAATTTCTGAGTGTCTTTGGAGATTCCGCTCTCGTGATCAATCAGATCAAAGGCGAGTGGGATACGAAACACCCAAATCTTATTCCTTACAAGGAGTATGTGTTGACCTTGCTTCCCCACTTTGAAGAGATAACTTTTGAGCACTTCCCAAGAGAGGAGAATCAGCTAGCGGACGCACTAGCTACGATGTCTTCAATGTTCAAAGTTAAATGGGACAATGAGGCTCCCCGAATCATTATCTGGAAGTTGGACGAACCGGCATACTGCTGCGATCTCGAGGCCGAGAAGGTGACTGAAAAACCCTGGTATCATGAGGTGAAGAGGTATTTGGAAGCTCAGGAATACCCTGAAGGTGCATCTGTCAATGACAAGAAGTTCGTGAGAAGGTTTGCAGCAAAATTCTTCCTCAGCAACGACATTCTCTACAAACGGAATCATGATTCAACTCTACTACGTTGTGTGGATAAGGCTGAAGCAGAGAAAATCATGATAGAACTGCATGAAGGTACATTTGGAACACATTCCAGTGGACACACCATGGCAAAGAAAATCCTTAGGGCAGGATATTTCTGGTCCACCATGGAAGCCGATTGTTACCAACACTCTCGAACTTGTCACAAATGCCAGATCTATGCTGACAAGGTGCATATCCCTCCGGTTCCTCTGAACGTCCTGAAGGCACCTTGGCCTTTTGCAATGTGGGGGATTGATATGATCGGTGAGATCCGACCGACGGCATCCAACGGGCATCGTTTCATCTTGGTGGCAATCGATTACTTCACGAAGTGGGTTGAGGCAGCTTCCTATGCAACGGTAACCAAGAGCGTCGTGGCATGTTTCATCCGGCATAATCTGATCTGTCGGTACGGTGTCCCGGAAAGAATCATTACAGACAATGGTACCAATCTCAACAACAAGATGATCACTGAGCTCTGCGAACAATTCAAGATACATCACCACAATTCTTCTCACTACCGGCCGAAGATGAATGGGGCTGTAGAGGCAGCCAATAAGAATATCAAGAAAATTGTGCAGAAGATGACAGTGACCTATAAAGATTGGCACGAGATGTTACCGTTCGCCCTTCATGGGTACCGTACCTCAGCAAGGACGTCAACCGGGGCAACTCCATTCTCCTTGGTCTATGGCATGGAGGCAGTCTTGCCAATTGAAGTTCAGATACCCTCTCTCCGGATAATGAAGGATGCGGACTTGAATGAAGATGACTGGATCCAGACTCGACTTGATCAATTAAACCTGATTGACGAAAAGAGGCTCACTGCTATCTGTCATGGTCAGACGTATCAAAAACGGATGATCAGGGCATTTAACAAGAAAGTCAGACCACAAGAGTATCAAGTTGGGGACCTGGTAATCAAACGCATCATCCTTCCTCAAAGTGATCCCCGGGGCAAATGGACCCCTACTTACGAAGGGCCATTTGTGGTTAAACATGTGTTCTCAGGAGGAGCCATGATCCTAACCACCATGGATGGTGACGACCTTCCTCACCCCGCTAATGCAGACATAGTGAAAAGATACTACGCATAATCAAGGACCCGCTAGGTTGACATACCTAGGCAAAAATAAGGGCTTCCCGGTGAACCAAAAGGGTTCGGGCAAAAATAGGGGATGAAATAAAAAAAATCTGTACACCCGGCAAGTCGAAAACCTGAAAAGGCGGCTTGGGCAAAAATGGGTATCCCGGTGGACTGAAAACCCGAAAGGGCGGTCCAGGTAAAAGTTAGGGATAAAGCGTAACACTATGTCTCATTGGATCACTTCGCATCCGGAATTCGGCATCAACTATCTGACTCAGATCTCGGCATCGATCAATCAGCTTCATCTTCAACCAAGCAGCAAAGTGATGAGACGCTTGAAGACATAGAGGCGATAGCAGAGTTGGAACCCAGTGGGATTGATCACATAGCTGTTTTGTTTCCTTTTCAAAATTGTAAATTCTATGTCATTCGGCGGCATCCTCTTACTAGGATGTCAGCCTCTTGTACAAAAACGCCTATTCACAGGTAAAATTCAAATCAATACAAATTCACTTGTCCATACAAATTGCCATTGTTTTTCCTTTTTTTTGTTTTGTCTTGCGAAGAACGTCCAATGTTCATTTTTGATATATGCATTTGACATTAAATTGCTGATTCATTAATATTTGCATATGAAACAAAAGATCAATTACAGGTGACATCAGAAACAGGGGCAATGTAAGGTTGTCTGATGCAGTCTGGTTGCTTTGTCCGCCAAGGTACCAAGGTAGATTCGACTGAAGAATGTGACCAAATCGTCTCAACTCCCCGCAGAATAAGACAAGATTCAGCAATGCTTTCCCCAAGCAGAGTTGACTCCCCGTCAATCCTGAAAAGGCACAACTTTCCCCGGCAGGTCTTAAAGTTTATCCCCAGTAGATTCTGGAAGCTTGTTCCCTGCAGAATACGGACGTCTCTCCCGAGCTTTATTCAGAGTTATTCCTCACAAGGGCTTATAACTGGGTTATCCTCAGCTAATTGCCACGTAAGATCGCCCTCAACAAAGTTCTTTCAATCCCCAACGGAGTTTATCTTTGGTATCCCCAGCGGAGTTTATCATCATTATCCCCAGCGGAATCCATCATTGAAGTCCTCAACAGGCCTCTCATCAAAAACTTCAGCAAAGTATCTCTTCCACAGAGCAATTCCCCGGCCGATCGTCAAGGATTTATTTTCCTAAAGACGAAATTACATTCATAAAAATTTCACATTTTCATACATCTTGCTTACATACATGATAAAGTGCATACAACACTATCTCATGTTAAAACATCATGCATATCATACATCATGACATTGCATACAACTTATGTTTTGCCTTTTCAGGGAAAAAGACAATCCCAAAGACAACTACCTTCAACTGTCACAATTCCATATTCGATACCTGTATCTAGCCAGGGTATATCTGAGAGTGATCAGTTTCCAGACTCGATTCCTGTATCTAGCCAGGGCACGTCTGAAGAGTTCAAAGATTCGATTCCTGTATCCAGCCAGGGCACATCTATCAACTACAACATTTCCAGATTCGATTCCTGTATCCAGCCAGGGTATATCTGTTGACCACATTTCCAGACTCGATTCCTATATCTAGCCATGGCACGTCTGAAGAGTTCAAAGATTCGATTCCTGTATCCAGCCAAGGCATATCTATTGACGACTATTTCCATATTCGACTCCTGTATCCAGCCAGGGCACATCTGTGAGCAACCGATTGTAGATTCGATACCTGTATCCAGCCAGGGCATATCTGCATAAGGAGATTGAAGATCAAACACCTGTAACAAGCCAGGAAAACATCTGTCTTTCTCAAATACACAAAGTTCTCGCTAAGGAATCTCTTGTGCGATCAACACTTCCAAATGGCATCTATAAACCCATTCCCGACAAGGTTTTGTCACATCTCCAGATGGTATCTATAAGCCCATCTCCCTATCCACCACCTATCCAAATGGCATCTATAAGCCCATTCCCGACATCACATTGCTGATACTCCAACACGCGAATGCAAATTTCTGGGCACTCTAGTGTCCAATCTCCTTTTACCCTCGAGTCACGAAAGGCAAACTTGCCAATCTAACTCTTCAGGTTCAAGAAGATTGAACAGGGGCAACTGTTGTACCCCAAAATTTTCCCTCCCATTTCCTCAACATTTTCTCATCACAAGACCTTTGAAGCCCAAGAACCAGTTAGGGTTTCCTCTGCTCAAAACTTCTCCTTGCACTGTTAACCCAAATTAGGGTTTGTGTTTGCACAAAGATGTTTTGACCTAAAATTCCTAAGATGACTTTCTTGCTTCATATTGGACTCCCAAGTTTATCCATATCAAGTTTCAAGTCTTGATTCCCAGTTTTGCCCAGTCAATTGGACAGTTGACCTAGAAATCAGATGTATTGGGGAAAAAGTCAACTGTGGCCAATGGACAGTCAAATCTCATGGAAATTGACCCACATCAACATTATGAACTCACATAGACCATTTGATCAAGTTTGGATCACAATTCCACAAGAAATTTGATCAGATCACCAAAAGGGCAAAATGGTCATTTTTAGGGTTTTGACTGCACAAAGGCAATTTTTGACTGTTTGACCTAGCCAATGGCAAACCAAGCTCACATATGGACTCAAGGACCCCATGGAATTATCTTGACATGCCCAACAAGTTCAACAGATCCCAAGTACACAAGATTGACAGTTGAATTTCCCAGTCAATTGATCAATTTTGATTGTATACTGAAAAGTCAAACTTTGACTTTTTGGTCAAAATCAAAAGTCAAGATTCATTTTTCATCAAAACATGCCAAATCATGAAACTTGTTCACCAAGAAATCAAGAAATGCAAATTAGGGTTTGAAATGGAAATTTTTCATAACTTAGAAATTTTCTAAGTCATGGAAAACCCTAATTTTTCCCCAACTTTGCCCCACTTTCTCACCAAGATTCATTGGGATTCAAACAAAAGTCAAAACATGAAAGTTGTAGCTTGTTGCATAATCTACAACTTTTATTCACAAAGTTTTCCCAAATGAGGCTTGTATCTCAAGTTACAATTTTTTGAATAAGGGTACTAAACCATCCTTAACTTAGTGAAATTTTAACCTATTTTGGCAAGGTTTTCTACCTAACTTCAAGACCATTTTCCATACACTTCCACTTGGAATTTCAATTTTCATTTCAAAGATGGATTGTAGTACACATTCCAAGCTTTCCAAAATGTCCAAGAACTTCTCAAACATCCTCATGGTTAGGGAGAATCGAATTTTGCAATATGGCAAAAACTCACTTTTGATTAGGCCAAGTTACATGTTCATAGCACTATGCATTTCAATCTCAGCTTGCACAACTTGATTACAGGCCTTTTATCTCAATTACACTCATAAATTTAATGCATATTCATTGTGCCAAGACCATGTTCTTTGTGTTCTAGCATTGCATAGTGGATTAATCCCAAAATAGATAAAGTACTTTATCCATTTTTGCAAAAGCAAGCTTTATGTCAAATTGAAAATCCAAGCAAGTACAGATACAATCTAATTGGCACAAGATTATGGGTATAACACACTGATCAAGGAGGATTTTTGCAGCATGATTAGGGCCCTCTACATGCCTAGAACACAACTTGGCTTTTCTTGCTTAAGTGTTAAGAAACATCCCATATCACAACAGAACTTTGAGCTCATCATTAGTAACCTTAAGCAAATATTGTAGACACATTCCAAACATCCCAACCAAGCTGAAGCACGAACCTAAGACCATCAACACCTCCCCATTGCCAGAATCACTCTCAAACTGCAAAAACAGAGCTACCTCTGCAGATTGAGTTCCAACTCTCAATCCTTTCAAGCATCCTTGCCCAAACCACTTCAGACACCTTCCCTACCATCAATCGAAACTATCCAAAGCATTAGAAGCAACCTGTAACTCCTCTAATCCTTTTGGCCATTTCCACTTTTCTGATTTGCAGGTGAAGTGCTCCAGCACGATTCAGAAGGTTTCAAGACAAAGTAAAGCTTGGAATAGCATCCCTGGACATCAAGGAAGCTATACCAATCATCACCTTGCACTGAAAGCTCCTCCATTGCCAGATAGAACTTCAACTGAACAGGTAAGTTCATGGATTCGTATCTCTCTTATTAGGCATTGTTAGCTTTAGGTTTGTGAAGAGAATATGTCACATTCATAGCCCTGAACATGCCCATGTAATTAGATTTCATTTATGTTATGTGTGTTGTAAGAATTTTGAGTCTGAACATGGCAGAAAACTTAGGTCAGGATTTGAGAATGTCAAAATTCTCTCTCATTTCTGAGAGTTAGGATGAGTTTTTTTATATATTTAGAATCGTGATTCAATGCTTAAAATTTCTTATGTTGGAAGTTTGTGCAAAAGATCAAGGAATCAGGATGTTTGAACTTGGTCACAGGCGCGCATTTTTGTGAACGTTTTTGGCTGGAGGTTGAAGAAGGGTTATCTGGGCTGGGCTTGCTTCTGAGTTACTTTTCACACCACATTTCTAATTTCACACCCCTGAGCCCAATTTGTGTATTTTATTGATTTCTTGATTTTTCTTTTTTCATTTTGGTTTATTTATTTTTCCTAATGATATTAAAAACATAAAAAAACATTTTTACACCATTTTTCTATTTTTTAGGCATTTATTTGTTCATATGGACATTTATACATAAATATATATATATATATATACTAAGTATTATACATAAACATTTATGAATTTTGCATTTTTAACCCTAAGTATATATATATATATATATATATATATATATATATATATATATATATATATATATATATATATATATATATATATATATATATATATATATATATATATATATATATATATATATATATATATATATATATATATATATATATATATATATATATATATATATATATATATATATATATATATATATATATATATATATATATATATATATATATATATATATATATATATATATATATATATATATATATATATATATATATATATATATATATATATATATATATATATATATATATATATATATATACTTAGGGTTAAAAATGCAAAATTCATACACTTTTTATTTTTTTTATTAATATTTAATACAAAAATACTTTTTGTAAATATATTTCATTTTATTTTATTTTTGTACATAATAAACAAATACTTGTATTAAATTAAATAATATATATGTTACTTAATGAAAATTAGGGTTTTACCCTAAATATGAAAATATTCCAAAAATAATCTTTTTTATTTTTATTTATTTGACATAAATAATATCTTTTTTTTCATATACATAAAAACCTTTTTTCATTTTTGCATCTTTATTGTATTTTCTATTTAATTTATGCAATCAATTATTTGTAAATATTCCAAAAATAATGTAATAGCTAGGTTTAATTTCTTTGTCTAAATATCCCCCCATTTGAACATTTGTACCCCCCTTCCCATATTGTGTTGTAATAGTGTAGGAATTTTACTTTTCGCACTTTAAACGCTTCCTAAATATACCATGCTAGAATTAGGGTTTGTATGCAAATAAAAAGAACAAAATAGCTTGACCTAATTTCAAGATAATCAAAGCATGAAAAATGGACAACACATATCACACTTGCACCCCCTAGGGTATTCCACTTTGTTGCCTTCAAATAAATGGGCCATATTGCATGTTAGGTCTCTTTGGGCAAAACAAGCAAATCAAATGATCATAGTCCCTCGATGACGCTTTCAAAATGTTGCCTAAACAAATGATCAAGTCCCTTAAAGAAAATTGCCCAAAGATACTTAGCACCATTGCAATTATGGTCTAAACGATGACCCGCGCCCGTCCCTTTCACATCCTAACATGAGATTGTCCACCAAATACAATGGTGGAACAAACTTATTAAAAGGGTTAAAACATAGCAATAAACTTTGAGAAAGTTAGGAGTAGATAACCTCTTAGTTACTTAAATCAAAACTTGCAAAAAAACAAAACACTTGCCTATTTTCTAAAACCACACCTCACAACACTTTCAAAACAACTTTCAAAAACAAGTGAAAACCTTTTCAAAAGACATACATCTTTGTATACATCCCCACATGGATCATTACAAAGGTTGCCACCACATTGGCTTCTTTTCAAAAACATTTTCAAACCCACACACACAAGCACCATTTCAAACAATTGAAAACAAAAGGCAAGTGATCTAAGCAAGTAACTAAGAGCCCATGGATAACCATGGATAGAAAGGGTGCTAACACCTTCCCTTTCTATAATCTACTCCCCGAACCCAAGAAAAATCTCAAAGGTTTTTGCTGTGCTTTTTAAACCTTTCCTTAGGATAAAATAAAAAGTCGGTGGCGACTCTTGCTCAACCGAAACATTTGCGAAAACAAACACAAAACCTCAAGTCAGTTCTCCCACCGTATCACAGTCTCCTCGACTGTTTTAAGGAGACCCAGCTGTGCTTCCCTCCTCTGGACTGGCGCTGCAGATGGAAAATTCTGAAGAAGAGAGGTATAGTCGCCCCGATCCTCAAAAAACGACATGTCAGCTCAAACGCCCGGATGAAGGCGAGCGAGTTCGGGTGTAGCTGCGACGGGGCCAGCCCCAGATGGGCGAAGACCTCGGCCTGAAAGTCATTGAAGGGCAGCTGCAGCCGAAGATCTTTGAACGCAATTTCGTACATGGTAAAACTATACTCGGGGTACACCGAGCAGATCCGGGCAGTAGAGGTCGGACGCGTAACAACGAAATTCTTTTGAAAATCAGGCTGACCGTGGCCCGCCTCAAGGACAACATATGGCTTTCGGTTACGCCGGCTATAGATCGACGCGATTCCTCTGGGCTCGACGCCCACCCAGTCCAACAGAGGGTCGTCGACAGTGTCGATCAAACTCACCGCCTCATCGGCACTTTGTTCCTCCCGTTCGGGGCGTCCAGAAGAGCACGGCTCGTCCGCCATGGTTACCTGCAGAGCACGGGAAACCAGTCAATTGGGCACGAAACCATACGCTCGACGTAACGGACCAGATGTAGCGTGCGACAAACCACGTCGCTCCACGCACGACCATAAAGTTAGTTTGAAACAAAATAGCAGTCGCCTCCCCGACTTCCGGATAACTCGACGAGACCTTCTCCAAGCCGCCTAAGCAAACCGACAACGCGGTCACTCACGAATATGCCAACCCAAGGTATGAACATGGCGAGCAACATCATAAAACCTACGGCCAGAGCCATGAACATACCGGGCACGATCATGAATCAGGCGCCCTGGATCATGCAGACCCCGGGCAACACTGCAGATTATAGCCTAAACCATGTATCTACCGGCCACGAGCGTGTGTTTGCCGGTCCTAAGCATGAATCTGTCGAGCTAGACATGAATTTACCGGGCTAGTCCCACGCGCACAGTCCCTAAAACGTCTACAACGATGAAAATCATGCATCACAACAGGAATACAAGAAGTTAAGTCACTTACTTGGAATCAAGGAGTGGATTCGGCAACGGAGGAAAAGAATCTGTGACGGAGATCGCAGCTATGCTATGAAAATCCGGAAGAGCAGCAGCAGTAGGAGCGCAAAGAGTAGTAACACGTTATGGGGCCCAAGGATCCTATTTATAGTGATGACGTGGAATACCAAACGTCACCTCGGGCAACCACGAAGTTTTTCTCCTCGACGCACGGCTCCCAAGGCAATGATGACCCTATCATCATAGGGTGGCGGCACAGTTCCTGAAAAATACCTCGTGTGCTCGACAGACGCGCGCCGATGAGGAATCCCCGAGCATCCACCGCGAAGGATTTGTCTCCGAGCACAACACGGAGAAGCCCTCGAGGAGCTGCATCTCTGACCCGGGCGCGAGACCCCGAAACGGAAACAACCTAAGATCAAGCCATGGCTCCTAACCCAAGGAACCACGACTTGGGGGGCTCCTGTTCTGGACTGGGCCCGACAGGCCCAATAGCATTGATAAGGCCCAATCCAAACGGACTTGCTGAGGGCCACGCCGACCAAAGGGTCACAGTCGTGCCCGACGTGCTCCCTGAGACTACTTGCTCGACCTACAACTGTCCAGCTCGACATCCTACTGTCCAGCTCGACATCACCTCGAGCACCCCAACTAGGGCTGACTCGGTCTACTGTACTCCCAACGAGACCACGAAAAGACCGCGTCTCTGTCCGCCCGCACTTCATGCAGAACATCCAGGGAGGGGACCACGTGCGGGTCCCCACTACGCACGTAGAACCTGGAAGTTCCTCCATTGGGCCAAACCTGCCCGGCCCAATGAAGGAACCTTGGCCCAGCGCTGGGGGCTATAAATACCCTCTGTTTCCAGAGGGTCAGGTATTCATCATTCTACCCATACTTACTATTGCCTGCTCGTGCTCTTACTTACTTCAGCATCGGAGTGTCTTGCAGGTACCCCCCACCTCGTTCAAAACTTTCAGCTCGGAGCCAGCCGTGACGGTCCAAGTCTGATCAGGTTAGATCAGATGTGGATCTGCATTATGATATGTGAGTGTGTGTAAGACAATAGCTGTTTTGATAGTGCGAGATAGAAAGGAAAAACAAGGAGCGTAAAATTTGTAATGCAAGAAAACATCCAATGTTTTATTGATGATATGTGAAAATGACAAATAATAAGCCCTCACAAACAAAGCCAAGGTGCCTCGGGCAAGACACCGGGCCGTAAAGTTTCAAACTGTATGTTACAAATCTCAAAACAAAAGTCTATTACTGTGTAATAAAAGAAATGGGTACGAAGTCCTTCGCCGCCCAGTTGTTCAATCCACCGTTGGTAGTCAGGTAGATCCAGCTGTCGATATCTGAATCTTCTTCATCATCCTCAATTGCATTCACTCCCTGATTACTGATATCCAGAGGAGGTCTTCCAATCCGCGTGCGCCGAACAACCCTTTGAGCCTCTGTAGTAAAACCCAAACCAAACTTGTCAGTTTTGTGTGCAAAGTCGGGGAGCTGACCCCAAGTGGTACACCTACCTTCTTCAATTACAGCCCTGCGTCCTTGAGAGAAGCCATCTTTAGCGGAGGTTTGTTGGTAGCAACTTCAGTTGATGCCGAGAACTGAGGGACCTCTTCGAAATTTTGACAAGGCATTTTTATGAATTCCCCATCCATATCTACGTAACGGAAGGAATTGAGATGGCTCACCATATACTCTTCCTGACCCCGCACCATGACAATCTTCCCCTTCACCGGATATTTCAGCATTTCATGGAGTGTGGAAGTCACTGCCCTAGCCTTATGAATCCAAGGACGACCCAACAAGCAAGAATACAACGGCTTGATATACATTACGTAGAAGATGGACCCAAAGGTCTGAGAACCGACCTTGACAAAGATGTCCACCTCCCCGTGCACCATCCTTTTTGACCCATCAAAAGCCTTTACCACAATATTACTTGGCTTTAGACTCAAACCTTCATAATCCAGACGGTCTAGCGCTTTATTTGGCAGAACATTCAATGAGGATCCGGTATCTACCAACACATGGGCCATAGTGGTGCCCCTGCACTCGATCGAGATGTGTAGAGCATCATTATGATTTCTCCCCTTAGCAGTCAGATCTGCATCTGAGAAACCCAACCCATTGTCAGCAGTCAGGCTAGCTACGCAATCTTTGAACTGATCGGCTGAAGTTTCCTACAACACATGCGCAATTTTGAGGAATGCAATTAAAGCCTTTGCATGGGCTTCAGAATACAACAACAAGGACAACATGGAGATTTTTGACGGGGTCTGCCCCAGCTGCTCGACTACATTGTAGTCGCTCTTCTTGATAATCTTTAGTATTTCCTCTATCTCTTGTTTAGAGGTTTCTACAATGATCTTCTTAGGTGCTTCCGTCCGGGCAGGCTCACCTATGATTTCTTTGCCCCGAGTCCCAGATGGCTCGGCGGCAGGGGTGATGTCTGGAGTGGGAACTGGGACAGTAGTTGATGTACTAGCAGATGGAATGACAACATGTTTATGGACAATCGGAGGGGAAATCTCAAGAGAAAAGAGTCTTCCACTTCTGGTGACCTTGCTTGCCCCAACAATATTACTGATATCCATATCGGCTTCTTCAGTCCTCAGATCTTGTTTAACACCATGGTAATATACATCAGCACCGTAATGCCATGGGATAACCTTATCTGAGGTATATGGGATGGGACCTAGAGCGGTGATTATTAACGGAGCAATTCTTGGAATGGGTGTAACCTTAAGAGGTTTTCTCGAGGAAACCTTGGAAGGGTTGGTGGGAATGGTGATAATGGCAACATCTTCAACCGGAATCATAGTCTTCTCAAACAAAATTTCCTTATTATCCATCAGGCGCTGAACACCTGACTTCAATAAACAGCAACCGGAAGGCAGCATTGAACACATGTGGCAACCTTCACCACAACCTGGAAATAAACCGGCCAACAAAAAATTATTCTTAACTGTCGTCAAAGGAGTAGAGATCTCTTCCACAGGGGTTACAAACGAATCGGTGTCCACAGCGTTGACTCCACGGCCATGTTTGGGCATAGGAGCAGTTATAACGTTGGGTTTCTCCGGAGCGTCAAACTCAATATCTTTAGCTTCAATCAAATCTTGCACCTTATTCTTCAAGGCCCAACAGTTATTTGTATCATGACTTGGGCTATCGAAGTGATAGGCGCAGCGGGCGTTCAGATTATACAGCGGAGATGTGGTGCTGGGATTCTTCGGGGCTTCCCTAAAAGTTACTAAGTTGGTCTTCAACAATTGTGGTAGAATTTGAGACAAGGTCATATTAAGCCGAGTATACTGTCTCTGCGGTCTCTCCATTCTTTACTGATTGTTGCGTTGTGGGGCAGTGGTGGGTCTTGATATTACTACCGCATTTACTGCTTGACGGTGTTCAGGTCTGTTTTGGCTCCTCGAGTTGTAAACTGCACTAGCTTCTTTTTTACCAGTGAAAGACTTCTTTTCTGCACTTGATGAAGCACCTTTTTGTATCTTGCCACTTCGGATACCAGCTTCTACCCTCTCACCAGTTAAAATCAATTCCGTAAACCCAGATGATGAACTACCGATCAGATGATTGAAGAATGGACCAGACAACGTCCCAAGAAACATATCAACCAACTCCCTATCAGACATAGGGGGTCTGACTTTTCCAGCCAGATCTCTCCACTTCTGAGCATAGTCCTTAAAACCTTCACTTGCACCCATAGACATACCCTGAAGTTGAGTACGCGTGGGAGCAAGGTCGGTGTTATACTGGTACTGCTTGTAGAAAGCAGCAGCAAGGTCCTCCCAGTTTCATACATTAGCTCCTTCCAATTGATAAAACCATTCAAGCTGAGTCCCTGACAGACTATCTTGAAAGAAATGCACCCATAAATTTCTGTCAGCAGTGTAAGGTTGAATTTTTCTGATGTACGAGCGGAGATGGAGTTTTGGACAGGATACTCCATCGTACTTGGTGAAAACAGGTGCTTTGAACTTATGAGATATCACCACCCCTGATGCCAGTCCCAAATCTCCAAAGTCCAAACAAGGGATCTTCTGAATCTCCATAGCACTCAGACGGTCTTCCAGTTGTTTGTACCTATCCTCAGCAAGAGGATATTGTTCATCATCAAAATTAGTATCATTATTAGAGACCACAGGACTGGGACCTTTTTCTTCCTCTTGGTTCTCCTGTCCTTTGGATGAAAGAGACAGATCAGCTTCTTGTCGCAACCTATTCCCAAATCTGTTACCCATATTCAGAAGAACCACATTCTTCTTATTCTTCTTCTTCTTCTCCTTCAGGATGAGAGTCTTCAAATCTTCTTGCCCTTTAGTCAAGTTCAAGAATATCTCTTGGAATTGGGCATTCTGTGCCTGCAGAGCTTTGATGGCTTGATCGGTAGGTATTTCAGAAGACATTTTGTGCTGAAATAAATAGCGAAGGAGATAAGAAACCTGTAATGATACCTATGATGATGTGCATGATAATGGGATGCGTATGTAATGATTTCAAAGACTTTGGGAGATTTAAATTTGCAAACCAAGAAATAAACAAACTTTATTAGATTAAATTGTAAAAATGTTTAATCAATGCCTTTAAGGCGTTTACAAAGAAATAACTGAAAAATAAATCTAAACTAGAAAAAGCAAAAATCAGAAATCCCATGGACGCTTCTCCTTGGTGTTGACGTAGTCATTGATCGTCCTTTCATTCTCAAGTTGCCTGGTGAGCTTCAAGATCTTCCTTTCTTGCTCATGATACTTATCTCGATAGGTATCTCTTTCCTCTTTCAGCTGAATCCAGGATCTCTTCAATGCCCCAAGATCAGTGGGCATATAGGGATAAAGGACTGTATAAGGAATGTCCTCTTCATTGGTAGGCTCCACAATCACTGGTAACACAGCTTCATAAGGCATCCCAAGATTCTGGGCTCGAGCTCGGACCCACTGGATATAGGGTTGCATAGGGAGAGAAGTCTTTGGTCCTAGCTCTTGAGGGTCAGACCTGTTCACCATGCCCCAGGCTCGTATAAACCTTCGGCGATGCTCGTCAACGTCCCCCTTATAGTCAAAGACAATATCTGTAAGAAGTAAATCATGAGGACCATCTCTTCGAGTGCGACCAAATTGTCGTAAATCCAAGCAAGGACTGTAGGTTATTCCCCCTCTGATTCCAAGCAATGGGACATTAGGGTATCCCCCACAATGATAAATGAAAGCAATGCTTTCCATAGCCTTAGAACTCCAAATAATGTTCGTATGGGCAAGGGACATTATTCTGTAAGACCACCCTAAACCTTCCTCATTCTTCAACACGGACTTGGGAAGGTGAGAAATAAACCACCTCTCCAACAAAGGCATGCAACACATGAGGGTCCCTCTTCTACGCACAGTACGAGTGTAGAGGGCATGCAAGATATCACCCAGAAGAGTAGGCACAAGATTGCGAGACAGGAAGATCTTAACCGCATTCACATCTATGAAGGAATATGGATTCGGGAAGAGAACCAAACCGTAGATAAGGAGAACCAAGATGTTTTCAAAAGCTTGAAAGTCCAAATTATCCCATAACAGTTGAGCTTGATCTATCAAAAACTTAGCTAAGAAACCTTCAACCCCGCTTCGTGTCTCCCAGTTGGATACTACATCAGCCCTTTTCAAATGTAAAGCTGAAGCAATGTCCTCTGGTCTAGGAGTCTCTTCCAAACCTGTGAAAGGTGTCTGCTCAAGGATGGATATGCCCAATAATTGAGAAAACTCCTCCATAGTGGGAACTAGCTGATAATCCGGGAAAGTGAAGCAATGATGCACCGGATCGAAGAACTGGAAAAGCACACTCATCATCTGCTCATCAAACTTTGAGGTAACCAAACTAAGAAGCCGACCATGTCTCCTAATGAATGAAGAAGTATCAGAAATTCTCGAGGCTAAATCTTTAAGTTGAGCAGGTATTTGCACAAAGTTAACTCATATGGTGTTTCTGCGCATGGAAGCCATAATCTGCAAAACAGAACAAAGATAAATCCCCTATGTCTTTGAAATGGTTAGTATAATGAAGTATGCATGCTATGTTATGATGCATGACGTCATGATTAAACACACAACAGGTATATCAGATACCAGACATGGTAAAGGCAAACAAGTCACACAAAGCCCTTAAGTTTAAGCCTTGCATGGGGTCTAGGTATTACCCTCTTGAAGTTCAGTTGGTTTCAACCTGTCCTAATAATAGTAGCCGGGTTCTAGAGGTTCTCAATATCACTGACCATCCTCCATCGGTCATGGTTTCAGCTTACTCAATCTTTTCTTGCAACCGAAACTATCTCGAGAGTATGGTCTCAATGAGTGTAGTATCGAGTATCAACCAGTTCTTAGCTTTACACCGAGGCTGGCTATCTCACTACTTCCTATGGCCAAGTTGGTCAATTATGGGTTCTAAGGTCAGTTGATGCTTAACGACACACATAGCAGCCCCGTATTCTCCTCGTTTCTCCACAAGGGATACCGGTACCAACCAATGTGCCACATCAACATAGCCACTGCTTCAACCGTATCGATCTACGTCGTACAGTTCCCTCACAGTTTATTGCTACTTACCTAAAAGGTGTCCCCCAGATCTGGGTTAGGATCTATAGTAACTCCCAATACAAAACCCCTTAAAAGTAAAGCAGCCAAATCAAACAAGAGAAGCAATTTATGATGAACTAATCCTAAGGTACACCCCACTTATTTAATATCCCCAGCAGAGTCGCCAGTTCTGTGATACGGTGGCAGAACCAGACTGTTTTAGGAAAATGCTGGTTTGCATTTTGCGTTTGTGTTTGCAAAATGTCGTGGTAAGCAAGAGTCGCCACCGACTTTTATTTTATCCAATTGGAAAGGAAAAAATCACATAAAAATTCCTTTTTCGATATTTTGAGTACGGGGGTAAATTATAGAAAGGGAAGGTATTAGCACCCTTTCTATCCGTAGTTTTCTACGGGCTCTTAGGTACTTGCTCATCATTTTTAAAAATTGCTTCTGTGTTTGGGTGTTTTTGAAAAGTTTTTGTTTTACTTCGATTTAACCCTTGCTTCTGACTTCAAGAGTGTTACGAAGTGTTTTTGAAAACTTTGTTTGAAAAGAGTATAAGTGTGGAAAAGTTTGATTTTTGAGCAAGTACCTACTAGCATCTACCTACTCGGAAAAAGAAGGTTTCTGTTCTTGTTTCCTTTAGACAGCGCTATCCCACTATTAGTGAGTAGGTAGCACCATCTTTGGAGTTGTAAGGGTCAATTCGAAAGGGACGTACGATCACTGAAGCAATGTTATGACGTCTTAGTAATAACCCTAGTGTCTTAAGATCATATTCGAGGCAACATTTCCGAGGCAACATTTCCGAACGGGACATTTGATCTTTGTTTAGACAAATGAGTGACCACTAAAACACCCTATACTTAATGATCGTTTACCGAAGGCAACCGAAGTGAGAGTATATCCTAGGAGTGCGCATGTGCGAGTGATTAAATTTCAATTATTATCTTTGCACATTTAGGGTTTGCTAACCATTTTAAAATTAACATACATTCTTGTCATGCAACCCTATTATCATACATCTAACAGTTAATTATTTGCAGAAATTAAAATGCGAGAAATAAAACTACGCTATTATAAGGCTTCGGGGAGGGGGATTAATTATATAGCCAAAAACCCGTAAAACGATAAATAAGAGAAAAAGTCCTAATTAATCTATTACAACCCATGAGCAGTTACATCAATATTGTAAAAATAAATAAACGCGCGCGATGAAACGGGAACGGGAGAAAATTAGGGTTTTGACCCCGTCTAAACCTAATTGAAAGAAAAATCATTTTTTGTTGTTTTTGATTATTTTGAACAAGAATAAGGTTTTAAATTAAATATGTACCAACCTAATTACTAATTAAATTAAATTAAGAAAAATGATTAATTTTGACCTATTTTTATATTTTGGTTATTTTAAGAAAATAAAATAAAAATAAAATAAAATAAAACCCTAATTTCTAATTTGTTTTAATTTATTTACAAAAGGAACTAAGATTTCCCTAAAATTAAATAAACTAATTAAATTAATTTTTGATAAAAAAATAAAACCTAAATCTAATTTGATGAAAATTGATTTTATGAATTTTTTGTATAAAAAAGAGTTAATTTTTTATGTTAGAAAATAAATTAAACAAAATTAAATAAATAAAGAAACCTATAGAAAGAAAAAGGGAGAATTGAGCCTGGTATCCAAAGCATCAGGGGGGTGTCCATAGCAATCTGAGCCCAATAGCCTGGATCCACGTTTGACTTCTCAGATCCCATGTTGCAAGTTGACCAAGGTGCATCATGGACCTTCAAATGATGGGCGTTAGATCTGGCCTTCTGGAGATCTAGTGATTGAACCTGGAGGGCACATGGTGAACCCCTTTACCTGTACACACGCATAATCACCCAAGGAAAAATGTTATGAAATAATTTGGGGACCTGAGATTCGAACGCAGGCCCTATGGCTTTTCCCTTCGCCTCACAACCAACTGAGCCAACACACTTGTTTGTACATGGAATATCAAATGAGCATTATATGGAAAAAACACAAATGCCAATTGTACAGCGCGCGAATTTTCAAATGGGCAAATGGGGTGGTGCCACACAGTCCTTCTTCTTCCTCTCTCCATTGGTAAAAGTCCCCGACTTTTACCTACAGACAAAAGTCTGTAGCTATAGCCTCTGCAAATTTTTCAAAATCTCATACAGGCACAATAAATCAAAACTAAAGGTGCAGATCAACTCGTCTTGACCTTATGAACACCATAGCACCCCTCTTTTGGGCCAATTTTGCCTGCAATCAAAAACCCTAAAAACGAACCCTAAACCCTAGCAATGGTGGATCTCTGTATGGTTAGCAAAAATACAATTATTCATTACCAATAGCTTGTAAATGTTTCAATGAACAAGAATATATAAGTAATTCAGGCTACAAGTGCCATAATCATGATATTGAATTTCGAGAAAGTGGCAAAGTCGTGAGTCACTTACAGTGAGTTTTCATGCACGAAAATGCTTGCTAAGGATTGGTATGGACTCCTTGAACACCCAGGAAACAAATGAGATAGCTTGGAAGGCTTGAGAATGCCTGGAACTATGAAATCAGATTGCACTTTTTTCTTGATTTTTTGAAAGTTGTTCTTCCCTCTACACGCCTCTAACCCTTCTTTGGTCTGCATTTGTTCAATATATATCATTGAGTGAATTAGGTTTACAAGTTTGCTCTAAATCTTTTTCAATTATGGTCATTGATCAAAATTTGATTCTCTTGTAAATCTTTCCAAAATAAGCCAAAAACCAATCTTTTTGTGTACAAACAGGCTCTGCACGATTTGATTTCATTGCCAGCTGTATAAGAGACCTGAAATATGCACAAAATCTCAAGGTTAAAATGATTTTGATATTTCCATGATTTTATTTTGATTTAATTTGATTTAATTGAAATAAAAATCAAAACAAATGGCAAAAATAAAATAAAGGCAAGTGGAAAGGATCATGGGTCATGGACCATGTTACAAACTCAAGACAAGTACAAAAAAGTTGGGTCCTTTTGACAAAAATTGCAATTTGAGGCACTTTTGACTTTTGGCAATTTTGTAAAAAAGGTCAACTTCACTAATGTATAACTTCTTCAATTTTGACTCTATGAAAGTGTTATTGGACTTTTTAGAAAGCTTGAGATGTCCTATAAGCAAAACTTTTGGTCTCATCTCAATTGAGTCTTTCATTTTCATGTATGAAGCTTTGACAAAAAAGGTGTTTTTGTTGACTTTTCAAAATGACCTATAATGTCAAAATTCATAACTTCTGGTGAGTTCATATTTTGAACTTGGGAGCTGAAGATGAAATGTAGGGAATTGCATCCTATTAAAAATGATCTTTGGATGGGTCATTTCTAATAAAGTATGAGAAAGTTATGCTTGGTCAAAGTTGAGTTGACTTTTCCTACAAAACCCTAATTTAGCAACTTTTGGGTTTAGATGAATTGTGAGCAATCCTTGAGGAATCATGATCAAACCTTGATCAAATGATAAATAATAATTCAAAATGAGGATGTTGACCAAAAATCTTGAAGTTTGACTGCATGTGGGCCACAATTGACTTTTGCCCTAGCACAATCGATTTTCAGGCCTTTGAGCAATTGACTGAGCAAACTTCTTCTGCAAGGCTTGAAACTTGACATGGATGATCTTGAGAACATATTAGGACAATAGTGAGATTTTGGGATCCCTTTGACTCAAGTATCTTGATGCAACATGAAACCCTAATTTGAGGTAGACTGTCTTAGGAGAGAGTTTGTGTGGTGAACCCTTGGACTTCCTTGAGCAATTTGAGGACCTCACTTGAAATGTATTGAGAAATATGGGAGGGCAAATTTTGGGGTACAACAGCATGTATGAAAAGTTACCTACCAACTATGCACGAGTTACTCATCACATCTCAATAAATGTCTCTTAATATAGATGTGGTACAACTAATTAAATCAGCTTACACACTTCTAGAGATTGCTCTAAGGCCATGTAAGTAACAATACACATGTCACTCATGACACGTTAACGAATGCCTCTTACTATAAATGTGGTACAACGAATGAAATCATTTTACACACTTATAGAGATTGTCCTAAGGCCATGCAAGTTTGGAACAATTCAGTTCTCTATCTCATATTCACTTTTATGAGGATATATATATATATATATATATATATATATATATATATATATATATATATATATATATATATATATATATATATATATATATATATATATATATATATATATATATATATATATATATATATATATATATATATATATATATATATATATATATATATATATATATATATATAATTGAATGAAAATTAATTTTATCACCAATCATGACCTTTTGTTTCTCATTTGTTGTTTGATGATTTAAAAATCTCGTAATGAAGAATCTTTCAAAGACAACAATTATTCTATATGGAATATTCTTAACCAAATAACTACTCATTTACACTATACCAAAAAGGTTTTTGGTGGTTGTAATAAGACATCAATCTCTAGACTTGTGTCTTGACATCCTCCTCAAGAGAATGTGATAAAGGTCAACGTAGATGGTAGTTTTATTGGTAATTCAGTGTCATCCGACTTTGACGGTCTTTTGAGAAATTCTTCTGAAGGTTGGATCACAAGTTTTGTAGGAAGTTATGGTTTCCCTTGTAAAATTATTGTCGAGCTTCAAGAAATTTTTCATGGTCTTAATATTGTTTAGAATCATGGTTTCAAAAATGTAATTTGCGCCTCTGACTTTCAAATAACTCTAAAATTTATTTAAAAGAGTGTACTTTCTATTCATCTTTATACGCCTCTAATAGATTATATTCATTCACTTGTTCATAAAGAATGACGGTTAGTCATTGTTCATATTTTATATAGAGAAAAAAATACCAATATTGATTGACTTGTTAAATTGAAAGTCTTTGTTAAGTAATTAATATGTTTAATTGATAGACATTGAATTTTATTTTCTATCACGTTTTCTTTTCAGTTTCTTCCTTTTTCGTAAAAAAAAAGAAAGAAAAACTCTTGTTTTCATTTATTTTCTTATTTAATTTGATCTATCTTTTTCTCCTCAAATCTCATCCTTCTTTTTTGAGTACAGACATCATGATGAGAGTGAATAACACAATGCTTCCTTTCAGCATCATCCATAAGTTTTTACCTGGCAATCGTCGAAAGCAACATTTGAATTCTTGGCTGGTCTTGTAAGTAGAAAAAATTGAGTAAAAAAAACCGAATTGCAAATAGTCTTAAACATGTAGCAGTGTTAAATTTGTTGAAGAAGAGTTTTAGTATCAAGTATTAACCTCTGGAATTGTGTGCAGAAAATATCTAATTTATTAATAAGAAAAAGAATAAAAAAATCCCCCGGAGCAAAGAGCGTTGGTTTGGTCGTCCCTATGGCAGTAGCACCGCGTTTTTTCATCTCTGTTCAACCCCGTTTACCAGGCGCTTCCATTCCTCTCTTCTTATCATCATTACAACAACTTCTTCATGCTTTTGAGGGATTAGGGCTTGATTCTCCATGCATCAGATTTTCCATAACAACCTAACCAACGCCATGGATTCCAAGAAGCTTCGAAGTAAACCTAAACTCGATCGTCGTAATGCTCTAAAGTACTTCGATTACGACGCTGGATCATCTTCCTCTTCGTCTGATGATTCTTCTGGTTCGCTTTATACTCGTTCGATGGAGTTGTATGACCGGACTAGTTTTCGAATTGAAGGTGTTGAAGGTGAGCTTGATCGGATTTGTAAGAGTTTGGGACTTTCTGGACCGGAGGATTTTTCTATTCCGGCTGCTGCTTGGGAGGCTATGAAGGTTCGATATTCTTCGGATAGTCTCCCGAGTTTGAAGCTTGGAGAGGTTGATTTTCGGGAGAAGGTAGATGAGGTGAGAGAATTAGAAGAGGAAGGTGGATTGAATAAGAAATGTGAAGATAGTGTTATGGATAGGGATAGGGTTACAGACGAGGTTGTTCAGACTGTTGTCGTTGCTGCTTCTAGTGGTGGTACCAGTGGAATTCATCCACCTTTGATTAAGGTGCCGGAGTTGGCTCCGGTAAGGGAAGGGGAAGTGGTGGAGAAAGAAGGTGAGGAAGTTGGTATTGGCAGGGGAAGTTTGAAGAGAGAAGAGGAAGACGGGGTGGTGGATAATTCCGATGAGATGGCTGAGATTGTTGTCGGCCTTTCGGAATCATCTATGTTTAGTACTTCCAACGAAGATGATTCATCTAGGACTGCCGTGGAACCTAGGTCCAATGATGTGTGTCGTAACGGGAGAATTCAGCGTATTATTACCCCTGGATGCTGGCAAAAGGGTCAGTTTTTGGGTGGAGGTTCGTTTGGATATGTCTTTGAAGGAATTTCTGAGTAAGTGTGATCAATCCCTTTGCTTTCAACTTTACTTTAGCATTTGTGTGTTCATGTATTTGGCCCTTCTTCTTTGCTGTAATAGTAGTAATCAGGGTTTTTTGCCGCGTCGCAGTCGCATAAAGGCTTTTGCAATTTCGATTGGTAAACTTGTCGCGATAATGATTGCAGTCGTTGTGGTGTGAATTAGCCACGATTTGTTCTTTAACATAAAAATGGCGATAACGGTATCGGGGCATCTGCCAATACCGTTTTGTCGCGGTCGTTTTCGCGGTCGCGGGCCGTCTTGTAAAACCCTGGTAGTAATTTATCATATGAACATGCTAGTTAGGAAAATTTCATATTTGAATCACGAATGAGACAGTTTTGTTGATGACGGATGGCGGTCCATGGCGAAGATATTTACCATTGCGGCAAGCTCAAAAACCGACACGTATCTCCGCCACAGCGCCACCATGGCAGATTGATAACACTAGTTGGGGAATATATGACTGGGAAGATTAATTCATTTTTAAGAATATTGCTGGGTGGATTATTTGGATCTGAAGGTAAAATTGGCAAAGCTTTGTTGTTGTCTGTTGCTACCCCTTTCAATATACTGGATGGTCACTTTTAGTTAAAGGAGGATGCAAGAAATATACTCTTTTCTGATTTACTTCCATTTACTCTCTCGAATTCAATTTCAAAATTAAGGGTAGCTTAGCTAACTGTTATAATGAGTAGAATAAGAAATGGGATGAGCTAGTTGAATCTGACAGGTCACTTTATGTTTGACTAATTACTCAGAAATTGTCAGTTTATATCCTATATTAGGAAGGGTTCACGAACCCTCCAACTTCTAGTACTTTCTTATCACGAAGACTTCCTTAAGAAATATATTGGATTGTTTGATCTTATCCAATGCGTAATTTTCTTTATACACATGTATAACCATCCTTTGTTCTATGTGTGGGGTTCATCCCTTTGCGTCTGGTCTTGTATGTTTGATGTGAGATGAAAACCATTATTTCGAAGGGTGTGATCCCTTTCTTTTACATTTTTTGGGGCCTAATTTCCTTAACCTTTTTCTACTTTTGGTAGTTTTTTGTCTCCAAGGTGTCCGTCTAGTGCACTGTTTTAATAAACTTTGCTATTAGCCTTTTACTGACAGATGATTTCTGAAGTGCAATTACATTAATGTCCTATTGGTCATCCTGATTAGGAAATGTATTTGAGCTTTAAAACCCCTTAACTGAATGGTGAATTAGGTTGTCCCTGCATGGTATATATTCAGTGATAGAGATGGCTTCAGTTAAATAGGCAATATCAATGTATTTAAAACTATACTAAATGAAAACTTTAGAAAATGTAATGAAATAGGGGAGCTACATTTTGGGAGGGCAAGGAGGCTGTAATTTCTATTTAATGCTAGTTATCAAAGTCTCTGGATTATTTCAATATTGGTATCTTCCTAATCTGCTTATAATAGGTTATACATTATCATCCGATGTTTTTCATTCAAGTTGAAAGGGAGCCATGAATCATGATGCAATAATTGAAGTTACTGCTGCTGTGATTAAGATGTCACAAGTTTGAGTTGTCGAATCAGTCTTTGGCAAATGAGTTTGACCCTTCTTTGGATCTTGCCACAGTGGGAGATTTATAGCTACAAGTTGCCCGCCCCTATTTTAACTCGAGTTGCTGCTTTTTGGTTTTGTCTGTATAAAGCTCAAGAACAAAGCATTTTTCAGTGTGATGATTGTATTTATTATTTATCTGTCTATTTTATGTTATAAGTGGTAACTACTAACATGTTATGCACATATTCTGAATCACTGCAGTGATGGATTCTTTTTTGCTGTAAAAGAAGTTTCATTGCTTGATCAAGGGGATCAGGGAAAACAAAGTGTCTACCAGCTGGAGCAGGTGACAGGCTTACGGCTTTTATTATTTTATCACCTATAACCTTTTCCAATATCGAGCATCCTTTGATGAAGAACAAATAAAAAGTTTTCTTACATAAATATAATTCCATTTTAGGCAATATGTCAAATTGTTTGAGAGGTTGTTGTCTCCTACTCTCCTTTATGTCTCTCCTATGTTTATTTTCTCACATTCATTCTCTTTTCTCACAGGAAATTGCACTTTTGAGTCGTTTTGAACATGATAATATCGTTCAATACTATGGCACTGAAATGGTATGGTACTTTCTTATCCAGTATTGTATTCTTCTTTTGTGCTCACTTTGGTACTTTCTTGTCATTTACCATTGTTGAATACAAGGTAGTTAAAATTGCATAAAATTTGAAAGGGGAAGTAAAATCTTAAATCGTGGAATCGTAACACTAATCGTAAGATTTTACAAAATTCTAAAACTCATATCTCTAAGCAATGTGGGACTAAACCACCCTTCAAACCCAACAGAATGAAGGTGTTGGAGGCTGCAATGAAGGCAATTAAAATGCTGCAATTAGGGGACTAGGAGTGGACTGCAATGAAGGCGGAATTCCCAACCGTTGTCAAACTTGAAAGTCTTTTTAAATTTGTGGAATCTTTATAAAGTTGACTCGTAACATCATTAGAGTTTACTTAACATAAAATTTAAATATTTTGTAAGCAATCTATAAATTAGACTAACACGGTCTCATAGTTCCAGGCCACAAACATAGCATCACAATTAAAAAAATCTCAATATAGGTTCATGGTCCAGAACAAAAACATAGCATCACAATAAAAAATCACAATATAGGTTCATGGATTCAGCTCGGGATAGTTAGGTTTCAAGTCATTCGAGTTGAACTCATTCACTGCGTTAGCCTGTTAGATTCATTCAACAATGATTGGTTTGTTTGTTCACGCTTTCTAACTCATTAATCGTAACTTCATTATGCTACGATCTATGGGGTCGAGACTCAATACAACATTGAGATTAGTTCTTTATACCCTACTTGATGTTATTGCAGGATGAATCCAAGCTTCATATCTTTATTGAGCTTGTGACCAAAGGTTCTCTTAGAAGCCTCTATCAGAGGTATACTCTCCGAGATTCCCAAGTATCTGCCTATACAAGACAGATTCTGCATGGTTTGAAGTATCTTCACAATCAAAATGTGGTTCACAGGTGACCCCAGATTTTGTGTTTTAATGTAATTTTGTTTTCTTATATGCATACATGGTATGATTCCCATTTCTC
Source organism: Vicia faba (assembly GCA_948472305.1). Classification (NCBI taxonomy): domain Eukaryota; kingdom Viridiplantae; phylum Streptophyta; class Magnoliopsida; order Fabales; family Fabaceae; genus Vicia; species Vicia faba. Next base: position 486,917,479 of record OX451737.1, read on the forward strand.
GAGTAATGCTGTCAAAAGTCCTGTCTATGGTTCTTGCTTCAAAAGAACTTTCGTTTTTTATTTATTAGTGTCTCATCATTGCAATATAAATATTCTGTGTAAATGTTTCGGTTTTGCTCGCTCTTAAATAATTTTAATATAAATTCGTTGCAAATAACTTGATGTGTCTGTTTGACTTTTTCTTCTTTGATGTATTTGGTTTATTTTTTATTCTTGGTATTTGGATTTCCCTGTGATAATATCGCTTCATTTTCATCGCTTGGTATTTGTGGTAGACATATTAGTTTTTATCAGTTTCTTATTACATTGAGCTTTAAATGCAAACTTTCTAATGATTAAAGAAGGAAAATCATGTTTATCAATATCAGAATTAGGTAAGAGTAGGAGGTTGCATAGTTACAATGCCATTCAGATTTTCAGTTTTGGAAGTTTTAATTGGTAGAATTTTTTCTTTCGGTTAAGCCCATCATGTCTATGAGATCTTCTCTGCATTCCTCTATCAGTTATGTCTTTGAGCTTTTTTCTGCATGCCTGTATCAGTTATGTAATTAGGATGAAGCATTAATCATTAATATAATCTAACTTTATCTCCCCAATATAAGGGATATCAAATGTGCAAATATATTGGTGCATGCAAGTGGATCTGTCAAACTTGCAGATTTTGGGTTAGCGAAGGTATTCCTTAGTTTATACTTCCCTTTCTAGGGCTTTTATTTCTTCACCGTCTCAATTTCCGTTATAGATATCTTAGCAACGTGCAACTACTTACAATTCCCATTTTCTGATATTGTTCTATAAATTGCTTTTCAGGCAACCAAATTGAATGATGTTAAATCATGCAAGGGGACAGCATTCTGGATGGCCCCAGAGGTTTGCCTTCAATCTTAACTTATGAAGGGAAATACTGAATAATCGTTCAACTTTTCAAATTTATTTCATGGAGTGTACATAGGTCCAACTACTAAATAGTTTGATCAACAGCAATATAGTTAATAGCCAGGATACAGAACTCTAGCTCGAGTTTCTACTTTTCTTCAGCCGAGGACTGAACACATTAAATGAAATTAAATCGTCTTACTATTTTCAGGAATTCATTTTCACGAACTTATAGTTGATATTGACAAAACAAAACAGCTAAAGCTATTCCTCCCATGTTAAACCAAAAGAAAATGAAATTTAGGGCTACCTTTAGAGTGGGACATTATATTGTGTCTATGTAGTGATTAGAGGTTTTTCAAACTAGGAGCCTTAAACTTTCTAAAATCATCTTACTTTGGTGTTTGATCTTTTAATTTCTTGATAACATTGTATTTAGTGAAACTAGGTTTTTGGGAAGGGTGTGCTAAACACAGCTGTTTTGTTTATATGTACCTGATTGCCACATGAGCATAGTAATCACCTTTTTATACATCATTAATGCAATGCACACACCGTGAAAAATGAGTTTATATTCTACTACACTTTTCCGCAAGCTGGAACAAATATCATGTGCATGGATTTTATTAAAATAAGTTCAACCCGAGGTCCCCTGTGAGACTTAGTAAATATACCCACTAATTGTTCATTGAAATTGACAACCCATTGTGTTTTTTCTCAAATTAAAAGGAACATTTTTCTCATAAAATGTCCAATTTATGTGTTTGGTCCTTTCATTTAAAACAAAGTTGAGAGCAATATGTAGAGAAGCTTCATCATCTTAGATTAATTTCATGCTCATGATGTATCCTAGTTGAAGTTCTTGAAGTGACTATTTTAGCTACACAAGTTTTAATGTTGTTATCACCATGGCACTGTATTCTACCTCAACACAAGATATAGCAGCGTTTTCCTAGGGTTTTTGAGATTGCACATGTGAATAATGAGCTTCTATTCTAATTCATATTAGTTATTAATTATGAATATGCAGGTTGTGAAAGGAAAGAACAAAGGTTATGGGCTTCCAGCTGATGTTTGGAGTCTGGGATGCACTGTGCTGGAGATGCTAACGGGACAAATTCCATACTCCAATTTGGAATGTGTATGTCTCAACTAATTGCTATTTTTACTTCCATTGGCAGGTGACAGTAAAAGTGATTATTATATATAGCCCCTGATTATGTTTCTCCTTTTCTGTATTAAGGGAGAGCTCTTAAATTTTCACAGTTTCAGTTTGGATTTTAATTCCTCTCCCAGTCTTTTTTGGTTCACGTTGTTGCCTCTACATAGTGTTTGCTTTTGCAGTTTTGTTAACCATGATTAAACAGTTCAGGCTATCCATTCTGATCCAAATTCCCAATTTTCCTGCTACTTATTTGTAAATTAAATTGTGGATTTTGTTTATGTTCTATGTCCCGTGTTTCCGATAATATAGAAATGTTGGTTGGTTCTTATAGTTACATAAACCAAATGGATACTCTCCCATGAAATATCGAATATATCTATAATGATAGCTATCAAAATTGCGTTAATGCTGAATATGACTTTTGATTGTTCTGCTAACCGCAGATGCAGGCAATATTTAGAATTGGAAAAGGGGTGCTACCTCCTATTCCTGATACTCTTTCAAGAGATGCAAAAGATTTTATCATGCAGTGCCTTCAAGTTAATCCTGACGATCGTCCTACTGCTGCTCAACTCTTAAACCATCCCTTTCTCCAACGGCCACTTTCACAGCCTTCATCTCCTTACATTCATGGCAAAAGGGGTTAAACATTGTCATCTTCAACCATGAAACATAATTAAGGTGAAAATTGTTACATGGCATCTCACTTTGATACTCTGTATTACTCTTTATATCATGATGACACTAGAATCTTATAGACAACTGTTTTCATAGCTTTCATAAGAATTCCCATTCATAACTAGTGAGCAATGACGTAAACACAAAATACCTAAGATGCTTGAAATGCCAGTTTTGGTTTTCAGGTTGCACATAGAATTTCTATATTTAAATTGGGTGGGGTTCAAGTGTGATTTCACTCTTATTTGGGGGTAACTTTTGTTGCAAGCATTACTGACAAACTATAAAAAGTAATAAAAGAGAGAATGTTTTAACCTGTCTGTGGTGGATTTCTTAAACAATAAGCTATATTGTTTGCATCTATTAGGAAAAATCTTTGTATGGGTTGAATTTACATCTTTCAATGGTTTATTGATTATTTTACTCTTGCATAGCATGTAGCAATGTAATATTTCCGATTTTCACTTTTAAAATTGCTGGAGTTGACCCGGGGTTCATTTTTGCAGCAATTTTTACTTTGCCCATGTTGTGGCATTCAGGGTTTGCTTGCTTGTTTACAACTCAACTGGATTTTTAGGCGATGCTTCTGCTCAAATGATATGAAGCTCCACAGAACCAAGCTATCAACTCAGCAAAGTGCTTATGGATACTTGTGCTCAATATGTATTTGTCCATTTACTCCATGATGATTTGTTCATTGTAGCATCGACAACATATCAACGTCAAGCTGAAAAAAGTTACCCCCACCTTTCCCTCTAATGAGCTAAACTATAAAAAAAATCTACCGGGTTTTAGGTTTGGGGACAATAGTAGCTAAAACAGACGACCATTCTTATTGTACATATTTATTAGCATGCCATTTTTTTTTGTGTATATGTATATTACAAAGTCATGTTTTTTACATTTTTCTTTTATTTGAATCCATGTTTAATGTTTCTCATTTGGTTGAATATAATAAATTGTCCAATTCATAATTTCATATAACTGACTGATGCAGCAAGGAAGATTTCTGTTGGTTTTGTGAGTTGTTTAACCCTCCCGGACTGCAGGAATTCTGATTATATCACCAAAATAGTCAATGCACCCCATATTATACATGGTACTCCAGTCTTGAAGTATTTACAAAATTTTTCCTAAAATATACTAATTTTTTTGAAATTTCCGGTGCAGTTTCGGAAATTTCGTTGAAATTTTAATTTTTTATCGTGCCATATGAATTTAATCGGAAATTTAAAATTTCCGGTATCAGATATTTCAAATTTCCAGTATATTTCATCCTTATCGAAACCGGATATTTGAAATTTCCGGTGTGTGGAAATTACCGGGAATTTTAAATTTCCGGTAGTACTAGAATTTTTTTTAAAACTTTTACTAGAATAAAATACACAGTGAAATATCGAACCGTCTTAATATATAAATAGAATAAATGTCATACATATATGCATTAAAAAAACTACAATCACTTCTTAGACAATTCTTTCCAATGTCTGAAACGATTCGCATATGTTGATTCTCATACTTTTGCATTAGTAGAACTATTCTCTCTCCAACGAGTAGTGACAGGGGATAGTGGACAATCGAGTTTCAACTTTAGCTGAACCCAATGATTATCGTTGATAAAACCAACAATAGTGATTGTATACCGACTCGTTTACGGGGGTGGAGCTATGAGAAGTGGGAAAAATGTTATGTTAAGTCTCATGGAAATGAAAATAAATATGACTCTGTATTTATAAGCAATAAGGTAACCCATATCAGAAATCGACATCCATTTATCCCTACCCTGCTCCCCCAAGTGTTTTAGTTGTAACGAAGTCCTAACAATAGAGACAATATCATAGAACAACTTGGAAAACAAATCAGCGTGTTGACGGACTTGAGTATCCAACTGCTTCCGAACTGAATAACATGCATCTTGCCCCATCCTAATATAGCTGAAATATAACGAAAACCACAATTTCCATCACCCTCAACATCAATTATGTCATCGATGTATGGATGAAAGAAAGTAAGAAATTGTGACAATAACTCAGCTCTTAAAGATTTGGTAGAATGTTGCTTACCAATCGACATGGTTGACGATTGACTTCCAATTGATTTTGTGCATGATCTATTTGTAGTCCGACTCCCTTGCGAAGCTGTATCATATTTCCACTGGCTAGGATCACGATGCACATCACTCTCCTCACCCTTTTTACTTTTCTTAACTCCCTTCTTTGGCTTGTATTTCACCGGTGGTGGACACATAGAAGTTGTGGATGGATAAGTTAGATCACAAACTTTTTTCTTCAACACCCTCTAACCCACAATATCCAAATTATTGAAATATCTCTTCAACTCTTCACACTCTTCTTCTAAATCCCACTTACTCTCATCATGAGTCACTTCATGTTCTGAAATGTGCAATTTCGTCCAAAATACATGAGTTGTTTCCAAAGGTATAAGGGTGCCTAAAATTTGAAAACCGACAAGCTGATACGCACACGGTAACCCATGTGTTGTTCTAATGTAACCACCACACCTCTCTTTGCTTGCACCAACAAATTTTACTCTTTCTAGTTTATTTTTAATGAGTTATATATATTGTCTTGAGACAAAACTATGCAATTTAGAATAGAATGGAGTGTTATATCGATGCTTAATATTGACGATACTTTTTTGAAATGACACTCTAATGGAATCTAGCTGCAACTTCAACATTGTGTTCACATCATCCCAACTTCGACATAAATCACCATGACTTGTAGTCAACAAGTTCTTTAGTCTCCGATATACAGACTCCATCCTAAAAATCATGAACATATCATCTAAACAACTTTCAAATAAGTATCTAAACATAAACATATTTTATGTTAGTCCAATGTACCTGTTTGTTGTTGTGTTTCCTAAATGAGTGACTTTGTTAGTCCATGCAACAACAAATCTTTTTTTATATGGTGTTAACCATGTTTCATTCACATACTTGACAAATGATGGAATATCACCACAAACACTCTCAAAGTGGTTGAAATGTACATCAAACTCGTCTTCTGTATTTGAATACATCATGTTATTCCATTGATCTATGATATGTTCTTGTCTTTTTGATTTCACATACTCCTTACATTTCATGCTCACGTTTTTTGAAATATGGAACGTACACAACACATGTGTTGCATTTAGAAACACATAATCAATGGCGTTCATTAATGCAAGTTCCTGGTCAGTCACCACAACATTTGGAAGCAATTTCTTTTAATAGAACAACTCTTTGAGCTTCTGTAATGTCCATGTGAAGTTCTCCCCCGTTTCATGTTCCAAATAAGAAAAAGCAACTGAAAACGTAAATTTCGTTTATGTAACACCAACAATCTCCAACAATAGTAACTGATACCTGCACGATAAAATGCACATAATCAACCATGTCACTCAACGTATTTTAGGATGAGAGAAGTAAATTTTTTACCTATTTTTCTTGTATGTGCAATCAAAAATTAACACCATATGAAACATATTAAACAATTTCACAGAATCAGGATATGTCCAAAAGATATCACCCATAATATCCGAATTCTCCTTATTTCTAGTCCAACACATGTATTTCTCTTGATGAATAAGGCTCAATAATATTTACATTTCTGTCATTTCACCTATCTTGCCTAATCTGTATTTTGCTCTAGCTCAGTATATCTGGGTAATAGTCGTGAGGTTTTCTGGGTCTCTGTCTTTTGTTCTGGACTGGCCCAATGACTAGAATTGGTCCAATCCACTCCTACCTCCAATACAACCCAAACAACTTTGTCCCACTAACTCTAGTCCTTAGTCGAGCAAACTTGGTCGACCACACCACTAGAAGACCGAGGATGACGATGTCCTGACCACGCGTCCTCCTGCATCATCATTCGTCTTCAGGTCTGCTCGCCACAAGTCGAGCAGACGACCAAAAAGCATCTCACAATGCATCTTCTCGTCATCTCATCCTTGCTCGGAGCAACGACTAGTTACGGGCACGACTGTCCATTTTGATCGGGTCCTGGCAGTTACCTATTTTTTAGGAAACTAATATCTAGGCCTAAAAATAGGAACCACAATGGCTACGCGTCGGGGGCATTATATAAACCCTCACACTTGTGAGATCCAGATATCGAATATTCACTTTAAAAACCCTAATCTTTTACTTATATCTCTTTGTACTCTTTCTTACTAGATCGTCGGAGTGCCTTGCAGGAACACCCCCTCATCTCCTCACATTTTCAGCCAAGCATACATCATCATCATGAACCACTTCAAGTTCTAATCAGCATACGAGATCAGTGGCGCTGTCTGTGGAAACTCTGTCTTTCCCGTCTTCTTTTTCCTCAAAGCTATAAGACCAAAGAAACTTTCAATAATCCGATCATGGACAAAAATGATGACCACTATCTCTCTGGAAAAAATATGCTCTCCCCCGTCTGCAAGCCGGATGGAAACGAAGAACATCCTCATCTAGAGGATGTCCCCAACATCAGAGATGACTGAATTGCGTCCTCTGACTCGGATGAAGCCAACCACGATAACACTCATTTCTTGAAAAACCATAAATCCAAGAAACCTGTCGAGGAACTACCAAAAATCCTCCAACCAACCTCAATTCCTCCCAACGCCGACCCAGACATGGCAGCGCTGCTGGCTATTCTCAACCAAACCAACCAGCACTCTCATCCAGCAACAGAGCAGCAGGATGAGAGCCTGGGAGAAAAAGATGTCAAAGTCTCCTCCTCAAAGACACCAACGATATGACTCTTTGAGTCCCTCACGGCCAAGGTGTGGTCTTCTACCCGCGAGGGAGAAGCATGATGTTTCTTTCATCAAGAAACAAGGTCGCACACCTCCCCGCAAAGACCGGTGCTTCCCGGTCTCCAAGAAGACGAAGAACAACCGGCTCTTGACCACGACCACTCTCCCATCGCCCAAGCCAAAGAGAAGCATGTCTCCCCGTCGGGACCACAACCTTCGACGAGGAAGGAATCACCATTATCCATCACCATCTCCTGATAGAAGCGACAATGATAAGCCATGTGGCCTGTTATCAAG